>JABXWE010005450.1:0-13307 GCA_014611495.1 Limonius californicus
GAAACTGACATTTCAAATTCAAATCGAACTACCAACATCGTAAAAAAACAAACTAAAAACAGTACGATTATAGGCCTCCTTAACGTACTGTTTTTAAGCTAAAACAGTGCGCTTAGAACGGCTTTATAAAACCGAAATAGAAAAATTATTGTTGGAAAATTGGTTAAATGTTCTAGTAGTGGAAAAAATAATATATAAACCACGGTACAGAAGCTTTTTCTTAGCCTCACAACTTATTCCCCTCGATGCTGCGCATCTCGGGATCATAATAATGTTCGGCTAAGAAAAATTGCTTCTGTACCTTGGTGTATAATTACTATTATACTTCTGTATTGTATTATTGTACAATATTGTTTTTGTTTTGTTCATAGTTAATTATTATTTTTATTGTGTACCTATTATTTGTATAGTATGTTTTTTTATATAGTATTCTAATAAATAAACTTTATTTTACTTGCTTCAGTTTTATTTTTTTACATTATCTATGATTACAATATCCCCAATCTAATCAAATTGAAAATTGTGAATTTATTTAGCTGCATAAAGTAAAACCTAAACGCATAATTTAACAATATAGGTACCTAAGGATTACAAGAGAATTGAAAGTTCCCTAAAGTGCATTCTCTTAATCTCTTAATCCGCTTAGCGCTCGCAGAAAGTGTTGCCTACATTACACCCTTGTATCATTTCCACTTTGGTAAAAATCCAAATTCGTGTCAAAACCATTTCCAAAATTTTAGGATCAATTCAGAAGATGAAAATGTTCTCGGTCCTGATTATGATAGATCTATCATGTATCTATCCACTGACGCAATTTTTTTATAATTTTTTCGGTATTTCATCATTCTATTAGCATTTATTTGCTGTAAACACATCTAAAGTTTTTTAGCCATAACATAAGCAATATTCCGAAATTTAAAAATTCCAACGCGTCAGTGGATAGTCAAGACACGCAAGAATTACATAAAATTTTGATCACGTCTCCATCTATAGCATTGGTATCATAGAAATGGAAATAAGTTAACGCTAAATGCGATAAATTGCCAACTGTAAACGCCCCCCTTAAGGCTTATTGTACCAACCCCACATAAAGTGTATTCTGCGAATAGGACAAGTCCCATTGTTATATAGAAGACAACAAATAATCTTCTCCTGCGCGCTACCTTCGGGAAACTACTGCAAAAATTCCTAAACTACAAAAATGAAAACATCGGTAGGTGGGTCCGAACATCAGAAGATTATTTAAATTGTCTGGAGCAAATAGCGCACCTACTGGCGAAATTTGCTTCAAAGAATAGTACTTACAACTAATTCCTAATCGTAACAAAGTTTTTAAGTTAAATTCAAGCTTTACAAAACAGCAGTTCCGCCAATAAATTAGTTACGAAAATAGTGCAGAAATATACAGAAGAAATCTTTACTGAGTTCCATCTCATGTTGGGGTCCACGGAAATGAAGACGCTGACGCGGCTGCCCTAGAGGTAAAACGTCACCAATCTCGATCCACATAGAAAAAGTGTATCGATCCGACCTGAAATTACACTGGAAGACTTGCATTATGAATAAATGGCAAGAATAATGCAGCATCGCAGACAGCAACCTACAAACCATTATGCCATCAACAATACTTAAAGTCACTCACACAACTTAGGTTGCCACAACTATTGGCACTAGTTATCCAAATTTCTCAACTATCTGACCCTGACGACGACTACTCTATTTTCTTTTTCTTTACACACTATTTTTTAGCTTTGTTTAACAGTATTCTTTGATGTAGCCTTTTTTTCTTAGCAGCCTGAACACATTAATCTAAAGTTACCATTTTTCCATCAATATTAAATCTGTCCTTGTTTGGTACTTCCTCTTATGCCTAATGTTTTGAATTGGAGTTGTAACGTAATTTTGGATTCTGTTTCTGTTCATTTTCAATTGTATTCTGAGAGTCGTTATTACGATGTAGAAATACCTGTCTCTTTTTTTCATTTGATGTGTATTAACTTCTGAGATTCATGTCTCATTTATACCCCTCGAATTTATAATTTTTTGTGGCATAAAAGCTCAGTAGTGTAATAATTTGACCGGATACGACATAGTGTTTTTTCCACAATGGATTTTTATATTACATGCATCAGACTATCCATTTAGGAGATACTCAAGTTTCTCAAATTTTGTGTGGTTTAATTTGCTTTATTTCAATGAACTCTATAAGAATATAATTCTAAGACGAATTGTTTTAGTTAAATTGTAAACAATTGGGCATTAGCAGTTGATCTACTAATCTTTGAATCATCCTGTATACGATTTAAAAGTAGTTCGCATAATAAAAATTCAGTGCCGTTCAGATAACCTAAAATAATCGAGGGTTAGGTATTTCATATTTAAAAAACAACTATTGTTACTCAAGTAACGCTAACAATTAACGATCTAAAGTGAGTATTTTTTAAGTATATACATTGTAGTATTACAACTTAGTAGATTTTATTTTAGTATACAAGAACATGAACGTCAATATAGAGCTGGTATTCAATACTGATGACCTCAAACCTGATGTAACTCATATGGCTTCCTCATCAAATACTTACAGTCCTTTATGCAATTTTTTGCATCATGCCAAAGTTAAGCAAGAGTCATCTGAACCTGAATTGGAAACAGAAGGTAAATTTGTGTTGCACAGTAAAGTAAATACTATGTTAAATGGTACACGTCAATGCACATTAAAACAGGATTTCATTAAAAGAAAAACTACAAGAAAGATGCATTTTTATAATTTATATTCTATCGACTTTGATATCATAAAAGTTATTACAATTAACAAAACATTTGGCAGTTTAATTATATGTGGCAGAAGAGAATGAAATATAATTTGTTATTTATTAAATAATGGCATAGTTTGTGTTTCTATTTAACATTACCTTGTAACATAATTAGAAAGGTATTATGCAGTAAGTCCTACATAAATATGTTTGTGTTTTAGTACAAGAGGAACAGATACAAACGAGTGAATTAGGATTGGAAGTATCAGATTTACAACATGAAGTTAAATGTGATTATGATTTCTCCATCAAGTTGGAATCATTGCATGAAAAACTAGACATAAAACCGGAAACCCTTGATCATAATGAAGATTATGTAATAGATCCTTTAACTAAATCGCAGATGAAATGTAACATGCAGCAAACCATTACAACTCGTGCTGAGAAAAATTCTAACAAATCCCTTATAGGTGCACACAGTTCTGCTGAGAAAGAAAAATTAAATGAGACCACAAAAATACATACAGACAAGAAATCTTTACCTTGCACTGTATGTGATTATAGATGCACAACGAAGCGTAACTTACAACAACATATGAGAACACATGCAGGAAAGAAACCCTTCAAATGTAATATATGCGACTATGAAACTGCACAGAAGACTACTTTGCAAAGACATACGCGAACTCATACAGGAGAGAAACCTTTTAAGTGCAATATATGTGACTATGAAAGCGCGGAAAAGACGAATTTGCAACGACATATGATAACCCATACAGGAGAGAAATTTTTCAAGTGCGATAGGTGTGACTATAAAAGTGCACGGAAGATTAATTTGCAACAACATATGAGAACTCATACAGGAGAGAAACCATTCAAATGTAATATGTGTGACTATCAAAGTGCACAGATGCAAAACTTGCGAAGTCATATGAGCACTCATACAGGAGAGCAACCATTCAAGTGCACTATATGTGACTATGGAACTGCAGAAAAGATGAACTTGAAACATCATATTAGAACACATACAGGAGAAAAGCCCTTCAAGTGCTATAGATGTAAATATAGATGTTCGCAAAAGAATAACTTGGAAGCACATATGAGAACTCATACAGGAGAAAAACCTTTCAAGTGCAATATATGTGACTACGAAAGTGCACAAAAAAGTAGTTTGCAAATGCATATGCGAACTCATACAGGAGAGAAACCGTTCAAATGTAATATGTGTGACTATCGAAGTGCACACAAGCAAAGCTTGCGATATCATATGAGCACTCACACAGGACAAAAGCCCTTCAAGTGTAATTTATGTGACTATGAAAGTGCACACAAAAATAGCTTACGAGATCATATGAGCACTCATACTGGAGAAAAACCTTTCAAGTGCAATATATGTGACTATGAAAGTGCACACAAAAATAGCTTACGAGGTCATATGAGCACTCATACAGGAAAGAAACCCTTCAAGTGCAATATCTGTGACTATGAAAGCGCATACAAAAACTGCTTGCATAGGCATATGAGAACTCATACAGGGGAGAAACCCTTCAAGTGCAATATGTGTGTATACGAAAGTGCTCACAAAAATGGTTTGCGAATGCATATGAGAACTCACACAGGAGAAAAACCCTATAAATGCAATATATGTGACTACGGATGTGCGCAAAAAAATAGTTTGCGAATGCATATGAGAACTCATACAGGAGAAAAACCGTTCAAATGTAATATGTGCAACTACGAAAGTGCATACAAGAATAGCTTGCAAGTTCATATGAGCACTCATACAGGAGAGAAACCCTTTAAGGCCGATAAATGTGACTATGAAAGTGTGCACAGGATTACCTTGCGACAACATATTATAAGAACGCATACAGGAAGGAGAGGAACCGCTGGAATGCAAAATTAATGATTCCCTAACTGTCATTTATATATTGTGTAAGTATGAATGATAGGATAATTTTTAATAGGTACAAATTATTTAAAGCGTCTAGCATATGAATTGGCACGTTTTCTTGAAAATGTTGTTTTATACTGTAAAAATTGTAAGATTTTTATGTACCAGCAATAACGTTTATAAAGCAATCTTAAAAATTACTTGTATTTGTTATAAACTAACTAACCCTGTGTCTGTGGAATACAATAATACTATAAATGAACTCTTTAAACAATACAGTCAGTAAGACATATTTAGGGGAGATAATGTTAGGAGATTTGGTACTTGCATATAATTACACATTGCATTGACTCTAAGCGTGCGCTCTTATATATGTACAAGGTAAATAGCTCCTGGAATATTCTCATTGTTGATGCGTCGTGAAACGATACGAGATTATTCTAGAAAGCTCCTTGTTGCCACGAGCTAACTATACATCCATCTGTGAGAAGTCATAAGAACTACAACCTGTACGTGTATAATACACGTACAGGTTGTAGTTTTTATGACTTTTAACAGATGGCGTGAGGGTCTCTATTTCGTAATTAGTTTCCTTCAAAATGTTGACATACCAACAAGCAACCTATAATCGATTTTTCAGAAATTTGTTGTTTATATTTATACTGTTTTATTTTAAATTTTTCCACTTTGGAATGGGGGCAACTGCCCCCCCCCTGGATACGCCCTTGCACCCTGATATCCGTATGCTTATACCCCTATTAATTGAAATAAACATGATGAATTGCATTTTAAATTATACACTACCTAGTGGCTCAGGTATCCCGCTTTTTCAGTTTTTCTACCTATTGGTAATTAATATTGAGGTAGGTGCACAACGAAACACCGTATAATCTCCTCGCGGAAACCCTCACCACCAACAATCCGAATTGATTTTTTAACCCTACCGTTATCAGGTTATGAACTCAAATCCCATTGCGTGAGACATTGATGCTCTCCCACTGCACCACCAGGCTTCAGGAAAATAAATTGCGTAGCCGTAAACTTACGGACTTTCTGATACTAATTTGAATAAGTAACTGTTACCCTCATACTCTTTAGGTTTAAATTTGTGTTACAATATAATAGTGTGCCCAATTTCTCCCGGTAGGTACAGATTCATTCTAATCTGAACAGTACCATGAGCTATTACAAAGTGCAACTTCGTTTTGTGCTGGCAGTTAAAGATGGCAGTATACTCGTTAATATCTCGAATATAATTTACTCCTATATTAGAATCTGACATGCTGAAAAACTCTGAAGATTCGTTTACAATAGAAGTCTTAGGGTGATTGTGAATTTATGTGAGCTTCCCCGGAAGCTATTCCGAATTAGTTTTTGTTAGGGAAAAGCCGCAGACTTTGTCAACCTTTTCAGATTCCCACTTGATTCTTTATCTCTTCGTACACTTTTCCATGTGTGCAATTTATAAATCAGCAGGTCATCCCGCGCCTGTTGTTTAATTTTCAAAAATGTGCTTATTGTTTTCGTAATCAAGCTTAGGAATTTAAGTGTAAAATATTATATCTCGACAGTTCATAAACTTTTAACACAGATATTTACTTAAATAATGTTGGTGCGCCCCTAATTTATTCTGAGAATTGTTGCTGCTATTTTATTATTCAAGTGGCCTGATCCTTCTACTCCTGCTTATACTCCTACTTCTGTTCTTACTTCTCCTCTTACTGCTACTCTTCCTCCTATTGCTATTCTTCCTACCTTACTTACTCTTGCTCCTTCCTCCTTCTTCTCTTCCTATTACTACTACTCCTTCTCCTCCTCCTACTGTCCTTGCTGCTGCAATACCCGTAAATGGAAATGAACGGTTTCTTTAAATTTATAATTGAAATTCCTTTTTTGTTTGTAACTTTAGACCTTGTAAATTACACGGAATTTTCGATATGTAGTTGATAGTGATTTACTAGGGTACAGCTTGAGGCGATTACCTACAGCCCAAGGCAAAATAAATTCCATCTCTATTACCTTTCCTTCGACTTCTTTTTACAGTTTTAATAAATAATTTTAGACCAGTGTATATTATTATTAATATGGTAAACTTACATACTCAATTATCATTCGAATTTTCGACTACATATTGATGCTAGAAGAAAACTTTACTATATATCAGTTTTCTGCGAGTAGGACTTATGCTTTTATTGTAGTTGCCTTTCCTAATGCCAATTAATCAATAATACAGAAGGATTTCGTATAATTAAGATTATTTTTAATAAATATTGTTATAAGCATTACTAAGCCAAAAGGCAGCACAAGCTGTAAACAACAAATACACATCAGCACATGCAACCTATATTGCGTCTTCTATAATACTATAAAGTTAGCAATTAGCATAGTGATATATAGCATTAAAATAGTTCCCCTCCAGTATGGATTTTCATATGCGGCTTTAAATTGCACTTTTGACGACTTGCATAACTGCATAGGCTGCATTTGTAGGGTTTTTCCCCAGTGTGAATTGTCGTATGTAATTTTAAATTGTGCTTATGTACACTTGCATAACTGCAAAAAGTGCACTTAAACGGCTTGTGTGCAGTGTGGGTTTTCATGTGCATTTCTAAACCTCGCTTTTGTCGACTTGCATAACTGCACAGACTGCAATTGAATGGTTTCTCCTCAGAATGGGTTTTCATATGCTCTTGTAAATTTTGCTTCAGTACACTAGCATAGCTACATACAACACATTTGAACGGTTTTTCTCCAGTGTGGTGTATTTTCATGTGCACCTCTAAGTGATGCTTTTGTACACCAGCATAACTGCAGGCATTGCACTTGAATGATTTCTCTCCATTGTGACTTTTCATATGAAGTTTTAAAGAGTTCTTATGTACACTTGCATATTCACAAAGACTACACTTAAATGGTTTTTCTGGACTGTGGATTTTCATATGCACTTGTACATCACCCTTTCTTACACTTGCGAAACTGCAAACATTGCACTTGAACGGTTTTTCTCCAGTGTGGGTTTTCATATGCTGTTCTAATGTGTATTTCTGCACAGTTGTATAGTTACATGCACTACACTTGAAAGGTTTTTCCTCACTGTGGTTTTTCATATGACGTTTTAAAGAATGCTTCCACGCAGTTGCATAATCGCATATACTACACTTAAACGGTTTTTCTCCAGTATGGGTTTTCATGTGCAAATCTAAAGTGTATTTTTCTATAGTTGCGTAACTACATACACTACACTTAAAAGGTTTTTCGCCACTGTGGTTTTTCATATGAAATTTTAATGAGTGTTTCCATGTAGAAGCATAATCACATAAAGTACACTTGAAAGGTTTTTCACTACTATGAGACTTCATATGCAATTCTAAAGTGCATTTCTGCACACTAGCATAACTACATAGACCACACTTGAAAGGTTTTTCACCGGTGTGGTTTTTCATGTGAAATTTTAAAGAGTGTTTCCATACAGTTGTGTAACTACATAGATTGCACTTGAAAGGCTTTTCTCCACTGTGGTTTTTCATATGACGTTGTAAGGCCTGCTTCCACGCAGATGCATAATTACATAAGTTACACTTAAACGAATATAATTCTTCATGGGTTTTCATATGATTTTGTAAATTATGCTTTTCCAAACTTGAGTAACTGCATAAAGCACACTTAAATCTTTTCTTTTCTATATGAACTTTCACCTGCTCATGGAAATCGGTGTTTAAACCACACTCACATGATTGACTTGTGATAGTTTCTTTCAATAAATGATCTTGGTGAATGTTGAGAAGCTCAGTTTTTATATGTAGTTCTTCATGTGGAATTTCCTGTTTTATGGAAGCACTATCATAAATAGTATCGCTTTCTAGATCAGAAACTTCTAATTTTATATGGGGAATAAGATCTTCCTTCACTGCAATATATATGCAAATTAAAATAGTATTATGGTTTGCCACTAATAAGCTAGCACTTGTTACAGGTTAGAAACACATAATAATACGATATTTTGACAACCACTGGCAAAGAAAGTCTAGATTATTTTTAAAGCACAAACTTACCATCAGCGTCCCAATCAGTTAGAAAAACTTCATTTTTGGTTTTCTCCCGATATTGAACATTGCATGGGGAATCATTTGTACTTTGAAGGAAGATTTCAGTTTTTACTTGCGTTCCTTCAGTCATATAGAACGTTAGATATTTATTGGTATAGTAAAATCTACAAAGTATGCGGGGAAAAGTCAAGAATTTACACTTGCTACTACTACAGAGACTGGATTATAAATAATACTCACCTGTATTTGAAATTTAAAAGCGCGATATGCAAAGACTTTTTGATTGAACAGTGCAATAAAAATTTATTATTTTAGACATTCGCATAATTAAATATCATATAGCATCACCATGTAATAACATTTTGTGAGCAAAAACCAAACGTTATAAATATTCTATAGGTTAAATATATATTGGTATACTGCACCTATTGTAACCTTATTTAGTTACATCTGAACTTCTAGGAAACCTGTACGTAGTTACTAACAACTTATTCCTGTAAAATTAATAGTATTATAATAAAAATGTTATTATCAAGCATATTCTGAAGCATATTTTAAGTTTTACGTATATATTAGATTGTAGTTAATAAAATAACGCTATAAATATTGTTACACAAAATCCAAATCCAATTCAGTATAGGCGACTTTTTTATAATCTTTTTTTATAATCTATAAAATAGAAAAAAGGTAGATACGACATTTTTTACATTGTTTAAATGGCAGGTATTCCTAAAATATATATTTTATTAATCTTATTTATCTCATGTATTAAAGTTTCGTTGTGCATAAACATTGCATTTTACTAATATTTTTTGGTAATATCCGTGTAAATGCTTTGTAGTAGTTCAGATGTATCATTACAATGAATAGAATAGGTGCAATAACCAATGACTGACTAACCTGTACAATGTCATATGTGTTTGTTTGCTTTATCAAACAAGCGATTGCAGTGTAATACTACTTATATGACGAGCCAGGTGTGTCAATTAATGAACTTGCTTTACTCATTTACAGGGGCGTCATTTGGGGGGGGGGGCAATTGCCCTACCCTGCCCCCCTGGCTTCGGACAAAAGCCTAACCAGATACAAGAGAAAGACAAGAATTATCTGATTTAATTAGTTTGAGCAAAACTTTGGTAAAATCATCGCGTTTAGGTACCTGCCTGTAAAGAACTGTCTAGATTTCTAGAATGTTCGAGAAGATCTGACGTCACCCGAGTGGGGGGATATAAAAGCAGACTGGCCGCTGCCATGGCACGAAGCTACTCAAGCTAGGTGTGTAGTTACAGCGTTACTCTTTTAATTATAGGTAGATTCGGCAGTTGAGTTCTAATAAGATAGCGATAGAGAGCGATGGACCAGCGATTCCGAGCGATATCTCGATAGTTGATTGAATATTAGTGCAATAATAACTGTTAGTGGTGTTGAAATTTAGTTAACAAAGTGTTTAGTGAAATTCAAATATTGTTGTCAAAGTGAAATTTAACGACAGAACTGACCAATTTTGGTCCAAATGGAACAGAAGAACTCAATCTAACAACGTCCTCAATCGACGTCGATGCAGATGATAATTTTCCTAAGTATAACCAGTATAACACGAACTCTTTACCGCGCGCCTCAACCTCGAACAGAATAGACACCGAATCTGAAACCCCATCATTTTCTAAAATTCAAATTTCGTTAAAGTCTCAAAGTGCAACTGATATATCAGCATCGATGAATTACATGCCAGCTCAGCCAAAGAATATTGACTTTCCCAAAACAAACGGAAGAAGATTTAACTCGCTTTTGTACAACACATTTGAATGGATCGAATATTCAAGTGAAAAGGACTCCGTGTATTGTTTCTGTTGTCGACATTTTAAACCAAACAGTACATTTTCCGGAGAAACTAGTGGAAATATTGCTTTTGTGGATTATGGCTTGAAGAAATGGAAGGATATAAAAAATCTATTGTACAAACACCGAAATGGGCAACGACACAAGGTTTCATCTCAACTTTGGGTGAACTACAAATCAGTACAAAGAAGCGAAAATAAATCCATTGCTTGCACGATCAATGTCCAAAGAGACAAGGAAATTCTAGATAATCGGAATCATGTACGCTGGTTAGTAAAAACGACATGCTACCTTGGGTCACAGGGACTCGCATTCCGAGGAAAGGAAGAACACGGAGAATCCGACAATAAGGGCAACTTTATAGAGCTTTTGAACGTATTCGCCCAAGAGGATACTAAGTTAAAGGAAAAGTTGTCTTCACGATATGGGCACTATGCTTCCCCTGAGTATCAAAATGATCTGATAAAGGCTGTGGCTCATTGTACAGGGTGGGCAAATTTCGATGTTTGTATAGGGTAACTCGGTAATTATAGGAGATACAAAAAAATGGAAGGCACGTTCTCGATCTCTTTTTTTGAGACAAATTCACTGGCGGAAACAAAAATTTGCTATCGTCTTTTGTTTTCGAGTTACAAACAAAAGTTCGATTTTTCGACTTTTAGACACATGTGAATATCGTGGTTGTTTGTAAAGTTAGGAGAAAATAACTTTTACATTCTCAAGGCACTTTTTTCAGTATAATCCAGTGGCGTCGAGAAAATTTGAAAAAAAAGGTTTAATGTCGAGTTATGGCCTAAAGTTGTATTTTTTCAAATTGGAATCATAGTTGGCTATGGTTTAGTTAAAACGGATTTTTTTTTCTCTTTCTAACTATGTATCATATGTCGGGTAACTTTTGATGTGTAAGTCTTTAATAGCGAATATAATATTTTACTAGATTACTTTCTGTATTTTTTTTATATTTTACCAAGTAGGCGGGTGTCATCTATGATGGTAAACGGAAAAAATCCAGGAAAAAAATCCATGAAAAAAATCCAAAGGAAAAGAAATCCAAAGGAAAAAAATCCAAGGAAATAAAATCCAAACTATAATTATAGTAATTTTTCACATGGTTTGTAACATTACGGCCGGTTGCACAAACGCTTTATGAAGTTTGCCTTATAGTTACCTACCTTAAAAATAAAATTTTGGGGCAAAAATATTTTGTTAGGTACTTAGGTAGATCTGTATTTGGTTATAATGCCCTTGGATGTAAATTTTGACAATTTAACAATTTATTAAAACTAAAACATCTTCACTTTTACGATTAAATGACTTAATTGTAATTATGACGGAAACAAAATCGTTAATATGCAATTTACTTGCAAACGAATAAACACTGTCATAGATGGATTGTAGAAAAAAAAACCCAAGGAAAAAAATCCAGGAAAAATCCAAGGAAAAAATCCATAGGAAAAAATCCAGGAAAAAAAACCCAAACTATAAAATGAAGTGATTATAATTTTGAATAGCCAAACCTTTTTTTTTTTCTCGCTCATTCATACTACTGTCCTTCCCCCCGGAACCGCTTTCGCATTACTTCAGGGGGTTGTGGGCGTCCCTTGCACACTAAACATTCATGCAACATGCACCTTAAACTTAACTAAGCGAAATGCGGTAGCCCCAGTCGGGATTCGGTCGCCCCAACGGAGCAACCGCATTTGCTGTGACCTCGAGTGGTCAATGCGTTCTCGCACTAGACCACCGAGGTCCCTGAACAGCCAAATCTAACCTAACCTAACCTAACCTACAACTTTTTTTATCTTTCAGTCTTGTTGTCTACTTTTCTTTTTTCTATTTAAATAATTTTTTTGCTAATAATGTGATTTGTTTGCCAGTTTTCTTAACCAATACACATATATCTATTTTATTACTGTGCTGCGTGAACGCTCTGTCAATTTTAACAAGGGATTTTTAAATTAAAAGTTTTATTATTAATAAATAGTTAAATTGTCAAAATTTACAGCCAAGGGCATTATAACCAAATACAGATCTACCTAAGTACCTAACAAAATATTTTTGCCCCAAAATTTTATTTTTAAGGTAGGTAACTATAAGGCAAACTTCATAAAGCGTTTGTGCAACCGGCCGTAATGTTACAAACCATGTGAAAAATTACTATAATTATAGTTTGGATTTTATTTCCTTGGATTTTTTTTCCTTTGGATATTTTTTCCTTCGGATTTTTTTTTTCATGGATTTTTTTCCTGGATTTTTTCCGTTTACCATAATAGATGACACCCGCCTACTTGGTAAAATATAAAAAAAATACAGAAAGTAATCTAGTAAAATATTATATTCGCTATTAAAGACTTACACATCAAAAGTTACCCGACATATGATACATAGTTAGAAAGAGAAAAAAAAATCCGTTTTAACTAAACCATAGCCAACTATGATTCCCATTTGAAAAAATGCAACTTTAGGCCATAGCTCGACATTAAACCTTTTTTTTCAAATTTTCTCGACGCCACTGGATTATACAGAAAAAAGTGCCTTGAGAATGTAAAAGTTATTTTCTCCTAACTTTACAAACAACCACGATATTCACATGTGTCTAAAAGTCGAAAAATTGAACTTTTGTATGTAACTCGAAAACAAAAGACGATAGCAAATTTTTGTTTCCGCCAGTGAATTTGTCTCAAAAAAAGAGATAGAGAACGTGCCTTCCATTTTTTTGTATCTCCTATAATTACCGAGTTACCCTATACAAACATCGAAATTTGCCCACCCTGT
>JABXWE010005452.1:0-58774 GCA_014611495.1 Limonius californicus
TACTTAATTTACACACCTCGTACGTTTACATAAAAAATTTCAATTTATCATGAATTGATATTTAATAATATTTAATTTCGGCGTTTTAATTTTAATATTTAGTTTATTCGCCTTGTGTTAATATTTTTCTACACAATGGTTTTGACCTGTTAATTTTGCAGTTTTGCTGTTCCTCTTACTGGTCTGATGATGATCCTAAATGGGCATCGAAAATGTTAACACATTTTATACCTTTACAACAAGATTAAATCTATTTTGTGGGAATTGACTGTGGTTTTATTCAACCACATATCTACCTTATCCCATTATGAGGCCTATGGACATTAATGAGTTTAAAAATTTCAAGTCAAGTCTTATTTGAACACGTTAATTTTAAATAATCTGTAATTAAGATCCGCTTCGAGGATTAGGAGAAAAGCAAAAATTGTTATCTAGGCAACTGAAAATCTAAATTTCGATTATACACTATTCACGATTGATTTGCCATCCAATAGGCTGTGTTTTTTTTTCTTAAGTTGCATTTCTGAAATATTATTTGATTGATTTCTAGCAATGTCAAAATGAAATTGCCCTGTTGCCAGCTCTAGAGTCCCCTACTTTTCTAAAATAATCTAGTAAGTTTAGAATTAATAAAACACATAATATATTATACCTACTTAATTGTCAGAATGGTTGGAAAAGTTATTAACAAAGTTACTAAACTGCAAATTGTGAAAGCTTTCAACCATTATAAAAGAGATAGGCCAGACTTCACACGATTTACGATTATAAATCGAATAATGCATGTATTATTTCTTAAATATGCAATTGCAAATTACTTATAATTTTAGGTGTCTGAGCGTTCTATAAGGGACATTTTATCACAAGGACAGGACGTTTTGAAATCTTCCATTTGTAGTATACGTGCTAAGACGTACGTTTTCTTAAATTACACGTTTAGAAAAGATTTGCAACGACAAATTTGGCAGTATCATCTGAAGAATGAACATTTTACTCTCGACAAACTCTTGGCTGACTGTCGCAAAAATTTGGAACACAACAAGGGGGGCAGGACTACTTTATTCAAAACTATTAAATCAATGGGTTACAAACACAAAATGGTGAATGGACACAAAATTTTATTTGAACAAAAACACGTCGTTGCATCCAAAATTACATTTTTGAGACAATTTCTCCAATATCAAAATTCTAGTGAAAATGTGACATTCGTGTACCTAGACGAAACGTGGATCTACCCAAATGGATCCGCGAGTCGTCAATGGGTACATGAAACCGATCTTAAAAGTAACCCAGCCAAAATTAAAAGTGAGGGGAAGAGGTTCACGATTTTGAATGCGGGATGTAATTTAGGGTTTTTGAAAGGGTGCGACATGTTACTAGATTCAAAGAACAACGACAGGGACTATCATAAAACTATGAATGGGGAAATTTTTCAAAATTTTTTGGTTAATCAGCTGATTCCTGCTTTTGACAAGTTGCAAGGAAAATTTGTCGTGGTTATGGACAACGCACCTTATCATTCAGTGCAGTTTGACAAGCCGCCCACAATTTCTTGCAAAAAAGGTGTACTGCAGGAATGGTTGGTTAACCACCACAATGTCGAAATTCAGGGCAAAATTACTAAGAAAAAACTTTGGGAGTTAATTAAACCTTTTACAGCAGACGGAAATAAAAGATACGTAACTGACGAAATTTTGAAAAAGCGCAACTATCAGGTTCTTCGATTGCTTCCATACCATTGTCAATACAACCCAATTGAAATGGCGTGGGGTTTTGTAAGACCTAATACAATAAGCACATAAATTCGCAGCCAAAATCGAAAGACAAGGTTGCACATTTATGGCGTGAGGCTCTTTCAAAATGTACCCCCGACATGTGGCAAAATTTCTGTGAGCATTGTGAAAAACTTGTTTCGGAAGACTGGACAAAACATATGGGAAATCTATCGTTTGAAAATATTCCTCCTTTTATTATTTCAATTGGGGAATCTGATTCAGAATCGGAGGGTGGCGATGATTCAGATACTTCTAGTGATAGCATGAAGGTGGAATAGGGTAGGGGATATTCTTTTGGCATCTAAATTGTGAATGAGTGTTTTACAGTTTTTATCTCGCCCGAGAAAAACACTGACCTCAGTGGAATACGAACTTGGGTCTATTAGCACCAGAGACAAACATTCAACCACTGGACGTTAATTCTTCTTAATTTGCTGCAAGACGTAAATATAGGACAACAAAGAATGGCGTGGAATATGCTCTGTATACATCGATTTGAGTTCGGAATTCTCGTGTAAAAAGAACAGCAATATGTATTTGGTATGTGTTACGACAACATTTAAATTATAGAAATCATAATTATATCTAAGTATTATAAACCAATATTGAGCAGCAATAGGCGGACGTTAAATGAACAAACAAGCTCCACTACCAACATTGCCATTTCAAAAAACATAACCTCCATCAAGAAAAACTAGCATAACCCAACATAATTAATTGACAAATTTCAATGATACCACACATTCCCCCAGATTTCCACAGCCTGTTGGATGGCAAATTAATCGTGAATAGATTATAGTTATAGAAGTCCTACTTAGTTTTACTTTAAAGCATTGAAAGAAATTACAAATGCCACTGACACAATTTATATACGTTATCTGCACGAGCGAATTGGTTATTTTAATAATCGTCAAATTGGAATGGGTTCGATTAAACTTCTGTTACGTTAATTTATTTACCTTGACTATAAAACAAAATGATTTGATAGTAAATTAAACGGAATAATTTGTTTAATCTATCGTTAAAGACTGCAGTGTATGAAATGATTGTATCAATCATCACAATAATTTATTGCAGCTCGTGAACAACTTTCTCGTTGCAAATTTCGACTCAACATCTGCTCCATTTTCATTATGTTTCTACTTAAATGATTACCTGGATGTACACAGATCTAATGTGAAACTATACAAGATGCGCAGCTGCGTTATTTCTGTTTTATGAATACATTTTATCTAAATGAGAAGGAAAAAACAACTCTTCTTTTGTTTAAAAAATTAATTGGCTATGAAGAAGGTTTGAGAGTAAGAGTTACAAAGATTATATGAAAACTTTGTCTAATGGTATAAAAATTATCTCAATACCAAGAAAAAGAAACAATCTTTCGTCTGCTTAAAAGATGGATTGGTATCCATAAAGGTTTGTGACGAGGATTATATGGAAAAAATTCCAAATATAGATTGGTATCAACGAAGCTTGAAGGTAGGAGCTACAAGGAGTATATTCAAGTTTCCAATGGCGTGAAAATGATCCAAATAGTAAGGAAGAAAATAATCTTTCTTCTGCGAAAAACATTGGATTGGCGTCCACGAGGGTTGAGAAATAAGATTTACCTGGATTATATGAAGGAGTTTGCAAGTGGTATAGAAATTGTTAAATAAGAAGCAAAAACAATATTTTCTGATAAATAAATGGATCGGCAGCAGCAAAAGCTTGGGAGTAAGTGTTACAAGGATTATACAGTGCTTCCCAAAAGTAACGGATAAATTCTATAAAATCGTTGAGAAAAATATTTCATAAAAATACTCGGACACATCAATTTTTATTTTTAAATTATCATTTAGAGATGTAATTTTCAACCCCCCACCCCTCAACCCCTAAGCGCTAGAAACTCCAACTTTAAAATTTCAAATAGCAAAGTACCCCTTATGATACCTCATCTGATAGCTTTCTTTATGCTGAATACAACAATAAAAATGTTTTTCAAAATCGGTTGATAAATAACGAAGATATTTACCAAAATGTATTCAATTGAAAGTGCCAATATTCGAGCAGGCGTTGATACGGCTCTAGCGATGAGTGGTAAAACAATTCTAGTTTATCATTCTCAGTACGTCCTGTAAATATTGCGACGGGTTTTGAGCAATTAAAAGAAAAATTAAAAAAAAAATTTTTTTTCATAAAAAAAATTTTTTTTCTTCCAATCTTAAAAACACAACATAAACACTTAAAACATTAAAACGTACTGAGAACGATAAACTTCAATTGTTTTTATCACTCATTGCTAGAACCGTATCAACGCCTGCTCGAATATTGGCATTTCCATTTGAATAGATTTTGGTAAATATCTCCGTTATTTATCAACCGATTTTGAAAATTTTTTGTTGTATTCAGCATAAAGAAAGCTATCAGATGAGGTATCATAAGGGGTACTTTGCTATTTGAAATTTTAAAGTTGGAGTAGCTAGGGCTTAGGTGTTGAGGGGTGGGGGGTTGAAAATTACATCTCTAAATGATAATTTAAAAATAAAAATCGACGTGTCCGAGTATTTTTATGAAATACTTCCTCAACGATTTTATAGAATTTATCCGTTACTTTTGGGAAGCACAGTATAGTTTCTAAATGGGATTTTCCGCGGCGTACCGTTGCGTTTACTGTTACGTTTTATTTCGTATCTGAAACATTTTGTTACAGTATTGTTGCAGATTGCTTAATTACTGTGAGTTATGGTTATGAACATAAGATACCAATATTTGAAGAAGCAATAGATAGTTACATTGTATATCGAAACGGTTACATTTTTTGTATCTAATTTTATGTATGTATATTCCAAACAAATACCTACTGAACTTTCTTTATTTTGCTACAGTAGATTGCAGTTTGCAGTCGAGCAAATGTTAAGAAGGTTAACAACTTCCTATAGCATATAAGTTATTTTTTTTAAATTATTCTAATCTCATCATTCACAGCCTTTTCGTCCTACTGCTGGGCATCGGCCTCTTCTCTGCCACGTGTTTCCCCAAAGCGCTAAGATAGGGGGACCTACAGGTTAACGTCGAATCCGTAAGAATGACATTCCAGTGAAGGTTTTTAGCATTAAGATCCCACGGTTGCAAGCCAGATTGGGAAATTCTGTATGGTGGGTTGCAGACAAGAGTTTCATAAATCTGTATAGTAATGCTTAGGTTTCGAACCCAAACCAGAATTGACGTTTTACTCAAAAACGAGCGCTCTGCCAACTGAGCTACCACCACACTTACATTATTCTAATATTCTAACACAATCCGTAAAACATGGCTTTTATAGAAAACAACTATTCTAAAAAAAATGGTGGAAACAGGTCTTTCAACGCATCTTCATTAAGCCTTTGAATAAATGATATAATTATATGGCGTTCTTCCTAATAACCTATATTTATATGTTAAACATTGTTTTTACATAAATCTCGCTAATATGATACTTTAACGTTACTTTAGGAACTTTATATCAATGTTAGGGTGATTCTAAAATAGTCGATATTAGCAGCAGATACACATCACTGCCAAATTTAAGAAGACCTGGCAGCTTAAAATTTTTCTGGTAAAAGCTTACGTCAATGTACTGTTTCAAACGATTCTAGAAAACTCAGCGGTTTTTCACCTATTATATGCTTTACGACTAACTGGCCGTAACAATATACCTATTACAGCACTAATATTTTCATGCGAGCTTAGCCTTAAATTTTCAACAGTAGATATATTAACGAAATGTCATTTCTGTTATGGCTTTTACATTTAGATTTGTATGAAAAATATAAAACCTGTTCGTGTATGTATTCAGAAATGAAAACATTCAAACAACGTAAGTTTAAAAATATCTATTAATGTATGTATATACACTGCAGTTTCAGCATTGCAAGTCTAGTCTAGAGATATATTATACTGGGACACATGCGGTTAATTTGTACTAATTAAAATTCTGCTGTATAATATAGGAAAGCCTACAACAAGAAAAATTCAAGTTTAATTATGCAGTTAAGCACCCGTATGAATATGCAGTTGTTAATGAATGTCTGGCATGTGTGGTAACATATCCAGATAATAGCAACAGGAATAAACCATCTAACTAATTTGCATTCTTAGAAATGATATTATTGCAGAAAACTGCACACCAAACAGAGTATATCAAAAACTATCTCAAATCTTGAACTATTTCGTTTATGACGCGTTGCAACGAATATGGACCTAAAAATATGTAACTAGAACTTTATATTAAGTGTAAAAAAATGTACACTTCAAAATCAAACTATTTTAGACCTCAGTTTCAGCAAACGGTATATGTAAGTAATAGTTCTATACAGTCACAACAATTAGATCCACTAAAGGTTAAATCATACTAGTTACGTTTGTAGCTATGAACGGGGATGGTTCAGTTATAAGAGAGCCAGGCTTTGGATGTAATAATCCAAACGCTTCCGGGTTCGAATTTCTCCAGAGTCGCAAATTTTTCTAATTCCGTGGGTGATCGGTACTGGGTCCCGGTTTCCATTTGTCATTGGGGATCAAATTAATGGCAGTCCTCGTGTTACGATCACACTAGAGGAGTAACAAGATCATATACACAAAAATACACCACACACCAGGCAGATTAAGCATGGTTACGCACCAACACGGTAAGCCGCATAGTCGGGCCCTGTTGTCCATAGCACAAACTAGCTTAGCTTTGCCTCAAACCAAAGCGGTGGGCCTATAAGGCCTGTGAAAGCTTCATAATGAAATACGTTTGTAGCTGCATCAAATTATGTTGCATCAAATTATGTATCTAATGTAACGTATCAACAGAATCGCAACAAATACACAGATTAAACAATGCAACTGAAACGAACAATTAGTAAAATGCAACCGTTACAGAAAATTGTATAGAATCTAACGTAATAAGATCAAATGCAAGCGTTACAACAAATTAAGTATATAATGTAACACGTCTACATAATTGCAACAAATACTTACATTAAACAATGCATCTATAACGAATACGATCAAATACAACCGTTACGGTAAATTAAATATCTAACGTAACGTATCAACAGAATTGCAACAAATACACAAATACACAATGCAACTACAACGAATACGATCAAATGCAACAGTTACAACAATTAAATATCTAACGTAACGTATCAATAGAATCGCAACAAATACACAAATTAAACAATGCGACTAAAACGTATAATTAGCAAAATCAAAGAATATAGATATCTATATTCTTTGGCAAAATGCAACCGTTACAGAAAATTGTATATAACGTTATGTATGCAACCCTTACGGCAAATTAAGTATATAACGTAACGTGCCAACAGAATTGCACAATAACACAAATTAACAATGCAACTGTAACGAATACGATCAAATACAACCGTTACGGCAAATTAAGTATCTAACGTAACGTATCAACAGAATCGCTACAAATACACAAATGAAACACAGCAACTAAAACGAGTAATTACTAAAATGCAACCGTTACAGGACATTGTACATAACGTAACATAATACGATCAACTGCAACCGTTGCAGCAAATTAATTATCTAACGTAAGGCATCAACACAATTGCAGCAAATACGTAAATTAACAGTGCTACTAAAACGAATAATTTCTAAAATGCAACCGTTATAGAAAATTGCCCATAACGTAAGATAATACGATCAAACGCAACCGTTACAGCAAATTAGTTGTCTAACGTAAGGTATCAACACAATTGCAGCAAATACGTAAATTAAACAGTGCTACTAAAACGATTAATTTCTAAAATGCAACCGTTATAGAAAATTTTCCATAACGTAAGATAATACGATCAAACGCAACCGTTACAGCAATTTAGTTATCTAACGTAAGGTATCAACACAATTGCAGCAAATACGTAAATTAAACAGTGCTCCTAAAACGAATAATTTGTAAAATGCAACCCTTATAGAAAATTGTATATAACGTAACATAATACGATCAAATGCAACTGTTATAGCAAATTAATTATCTAACGTAATGTGTCAACAAATTTGCAGCAAATACGTAAATTAAACAATACTACTAATACGAATAATTAGTAAAATGTAACCGTTACAGAAAATTATATATAACCTAACATAATACGATCAACTGCAACCGTTGCAGCAAATTAATTATCTAACGGAAGATATCAACACAATTGCAGTAAATGGGTAAATTAAACAATACTACTAAAACGAATAATTAGTAAAATGTAACCGTTACAGAAAATTAATTATCTAACGTAACGTATCAACAGGCTTGCAACAAATAAGTAAATTAAACAATGCAACTACAACGAATAATTAGTGAAAAGCAACCATTACAGAAAATTGTATATAAAGTTACGTAATACGATCAAACGCAACCGTTACAGCAGATTAGGTATGTATCGTAACGCGTCTACATAATTGCAACAAATACGTAAATTAAACAATGCAACTAAAGAGAATATTATTAAATGCAACCGTTTCAGCAAGTTAAGTATTTAACGTATCTCATGTACGTAATTGCAATTAAAACGAATACCAGCAAATTAAGTATATAATGAACGTACCCAAATAGCTGCAACAAATACGTAATTTCTAAAACGCAATGTAGCCGTTCTAGTGAAAATGTAACTATTACGTAACAAGTGTTTCGGTTGTGAAACAACGAATCTGGCATGTGTTAGAAATTCAAAGTTTATGAACCAAAAATGATGTTTGGAAACGTAGTAGATTCGAAATATGTTGCCTGGGCACAAAAATTTAGTACAGTTTATTTTAGCTAAATAGTAGAAGTATTGTGAATATACAGTAAATATATAAGACTTTACAGCAAAGAATTTCAGCAAACGTACATCGTCAACCAGAGGGGTTGATATAATTGTTTCAAATATCCGAGTCCACTGAACTTTATCAAATGTCTATTTCCAGGCAAAATGTTAATAAACAATTTATACGGGTTAAATGCCCTTAGTGATCCCTGTCAAGGATTTACGGTCATAATTTAAAAATTTTATGCTCTCATCCCAGGATATTGCCCTACAGACGTCACTGTTCCATATGTAAAATCGTACAGAGACCTCACCTGCTTCGAAAAGATGAGGAAATAACCGATTTGATTTACAACAGGTAATGAATACCAAATCTGAGATACTACGTTCTCGAAAGGACTATTTTCAGATACTGGAAATTTCCATCAAATTGAGCCAATGTTTTCAAAAACAACACGTGTGCCCTTCTTGGATTAAAAACTAAATCGAAGGTTTATGAGGAAACCGCTATAAAATTATATTAAATTGAAACCCCAGCAGTACGTGATTTAGTACACGCTTTGATAATCTGTTGTATTAAACGTAAATGATGTTTTTTCTCTGAAATAAAAAGTGGTATCATATTCCTGTGTGTTATTTTTCTTCCTGGAATCTGGTTTGTCATTTGAAAGGAAGAAAACTAATTATAAACATGTCGGTGTCCCGTTGATTTAGCAAAATATGGAAAAGGAAATCCGTGAAAGACAGACATATGATTTAGTAAATTGAATTATGTGCTGCGCCTAAAGCAATATAAGATTAAATTGAGCCAATATAACGTGTAGATGTGGTTCAAATAATTTACAAATTCAAATGCCAATCGATGGAATATTTATTCAGTTAGTTACACCGAAGGCCTTCGACGAAGGCGATGCATAAATGTAACTTTCAGCTTCGGTTTCTTCAACCCGATTTTGAGATATTTCCCTCGTTATACCATGCATTATGCATTAAGGCTGTACATCACAGCACATACTGTATTTTTTATCACTCGTGCCCCCTGAGATAATATGTTATTGTTTAAAGCATCGCTGATTAATTGTTGATATTTTCGTCATAAGTACGTCAAGAAATATTTTATAAATTATAAATAAATGCTGTTTGAACAAACATGCCAGTGGCAAAGGTTTCGCGATATCGTCTTGGAAGTTCGGTACATTATGTACGTTTATCGAAAATGACTTTGTTTTTTTTTGTATAAATGCGTTATCTCGTAAGAATCTGTTTTACGAAAATATGTTATTCTTGAATCTTTCTCTTTATCGCAGATACTATCACCTGCTTATTCGAATTCTCAACGTCATAAATTGAAGACATCTAAGGTGGGGTCTTCGGCTTAACGTGAGCTCCGAATCAGGAAAGTGCACTGCATTTTATTTTCAAAGAGGATTTATCAAGACATGTCTGGTATTTAAAAAGGAGTCTTACTAGCCTATCAACCACCGAATAAAATTGTACAGGCAACACAACCAGCACCTGACTGATAGGTGGTTGTCTTAAACCAAACTCTTCGAACTGAGTTTTGAAATATTCGTTGACTAAATCGGGAATCTCACCTAGATATTAGGGCATGAATTAGAAAAGGCTGTAGATGTTACTATTATACCGTGCGGTCGTAAAATGTCCTCCCCTCCCCCCTACTAACTTTTAAATAACTAGATATTTCTTCACAAAATTTTGTGTGCTTTAATGGGCGGCTAAATACTACTTTTTAGCCCATATTTAAATTTTATAACTTTCAAAATGGCGGATAGGTGCCATCTTGAACTATTTTTTTAAATAACAATGGGGCCAAATGCACCTCATTTGAAAGATATTTTAATTCTGCGTCTGATCCTTGAGTCATCCATCAGTCACCCAGAAAAAATGACAGATGATTGAAAATAACAAGTTTTTGGAAAAAACTAAGAATTAAAGCAAAAAAGGTATGCTTTCGAAATGTTCACCATTGAAGAATGAAGAAGAAGAGGAAGATTCTAAAACACAACAAAACTTATTTTATACAACAAAAACTGAATAGTAATACTATTTTAATAAATGTTCAAAGTGTGCTCCTGGAACTTCTTGACAATAGAAAAACCTACTTAATATCTCTTCCCGTACTTTCTGTAAAGTTTCAACTCCGATATTTGAACAAGCCTCTACTATTTTATGTCGTAAATCCAAAAGGTAATCGATTTAAGATACCCCCACAAAAAAAGTCCAACTGAGTCAGGTCAGGGGATCGCGGAGGCCATTCTATTGAACCACGATGACCAACCCATCGTCGAAGATACATTGTATCGAGATAATTTGTCTACTAAAATGCGGAGTAGCGCCGCGCCATCGTTCTGGAATATGATATCCATCTCAAATTCGTTTGGACTATTTTCAGCAATCTCAACTATTAACGGATAGATGAGGTTTTCCAGCAGGTTCAAGTACAATTCCCCAGTAAGGTTTCCGTCGATAAGTAAGGAACTTACGATATGATCGCCAAGTATTCCTATCCACACATTCAATTTTTGCTGAAATTGGGTGTGACCTTCCTGGAAAACATGGGGATTTTTATCGTACCAGTATCTTACATTTGGTCTATTAACAGAACCATTTAAAGAAAATGTGCATTTTTCACTTAAACAGATATTGCGAAGATAGGATAGGTTTCTTGCAATTGTTTGGGTCATGACCTCACAAAATTCAATGCGTCTATCCGGATCATCTTCAATCATACATACATAGATACATAAACGGATCCTCTTGTACCGGCTACTGCCAGTGTCGAGGTTTTGAATTCTAGTTACTATTCTTCTATTTTCTTCCTCCATACTTTTCTTACCCTTGCCATTTCTTCTGCCCTGATCCAGTCCAATCCCATCAGCTTCAGGTGTGTTCCTATTTCATCGTTCCATTCCCTTCCCATTTTCCATGCTTTCTTCGCTATCCTTGATATTGGCATTCTTACTAGGCGTCCAAACCAACGTATGGCGTTTACTCTTATTCTCTGTTCAACCGACTTTACTCCAAGTCTTCTTCTTATTTCGTCGTTTCTCACTTTGTCTGTTAGTTTTAGACCTGCTATTCTTCTAAGCATCTTTACTCGTCTGAATCCTTCTTCTCAGATTTTTATTCAGAGTCCACAGCTCGGAACCGTAAGTCAGGGTAGGGACATATAACGTATTAAACATTCTTATTTTTGTTCTGTTTGATATTTCTTTTTTATTTATTATTTGTTTGTTTAAGGAGAAATATAATTTAGTTGTCTCTTTTATTCTTTCATCTACTTCTGCCTCTATTTTTCCATCTTCTGTTATGACAACACCTAGATATTTAAACTAACTAACTTGTTCTAAATGGAACAACAACAATAGAAATAAAATGTTTGTTTAAGGAGAAATATAATTTAGTTGTCGCTTTTATTCTTTCATCTACTTCTGCCTCTATTTTTCCATCTTCTGTTATAACAACACCTAGATATGTAACCTCACTAACTTGTTCTATTTCATCCTGTTCTATTATGACCTGTATTTATGCTTTTTTTTTTTGATATTGTCATAGCTTTTGTTTTGTCCATGTTTATTCTCAATCCGTGCTTTAGTAATTCTTCTTTCCAGATCTGCAGGTTATGTTGCAGGTCACTATCCTTCTTAACCAACAGCTCTACGTCGTCAGCAAATGCTAGGTGGTTCAGTGTTATTTTTTTCATATTGTGATATCCCCAGGTAGCTTCTTTTAATTTGCTTTTGCACTCTTTCATTACAACGTCCATAACTATTATAAACAGATAAGGACTTAAAGTTCCGCCCTGTCTTACCCCTGAGGAAGTTCTAAATTTCGTGGAAGTATTGTTGTTAGTTCTTACGTAATTGGTAGTGTTAGTATACATGTTTCTTACATACCTTACTAGATTTCTGTCTACTTTTCTATTATTCACTATTCTGCAGATGTCATTTCTACTTACGTAGTCAAATGCCTTCGATACATCAATGAAACAGAGATACATTGTTTCGTTTGCATCCAATGCCCTTTCAATTATTTGTTTAATGGTATGTACCGCATCTGTAGTTCCTCGTCCCATTCTGAACCCTTTTTGCTCTTCCCCCAGATCCATTTCTACTTCTTTTTTCAGACGCTCCGATAAGATGCACTCGTATATTTTCATGGTTACGCTTAACAGTGATATACCTCTATAATTCTCACACTCTTTTTGTCACCCTTTTTGTACAGCGGCAGTATTATCGCTGTTTCCCAGTCCTGGGGAATTTCGTTTGTCTTCACAATTTTATTCAGTAGTTCTAGTAGGAACTTTTTTCCTGTAACACCCATAGACTTCACCATCTCAGCACTGATCTCATCATGTCCCGACGCTTTACCTATCTTTTGTTTTCTGGTGGCACTTTCGAGTTCTTCCATTGATATATCTCCGTTCATCTTCCACTATGTTTGCCCCTTGCGAGGCTAGCACTACTCTATTATTTACTTCCTCGTTGTTACTATCTAACAGTTCTTTAAAATATTCTCTCCACCTTACCATACTTTGATTATTCGTTAATAATTTTCCATTTTTGTCTTTAATATAATTGATCTCGTTACCATTTTTCTTCTTTAAGTTTCATACTGTTCTGTAGAATAGTTTTTGGTTACTATTAAAGTTTTGTTCCATTTTCAAACCAAAGTTCTCCCAGGCTTTTCTTTTGGCTTTGAGCACATTATCTTCGACTTTTTTTCTGTATTTTTTGTACCTCTCATAACTTTCCGTAGTTTGGTCCCATAGGGGAGCTTCCTCTTTCTTCTTTATGACTTGCTTAATTTCCTCTGTCCACCAATCTGTTTGTTTACGGTTTCTATTTTCAACTGTTCAAGTTTCTCCTGCACATTCAATTAAGCGATTTTCCTATATTTCCCACATTTCTTGTACATCTAATTCGTTCGTTGCCTCACCGTAGCCTTTTAGTCTTTCTTCCAAACAGGCTTTATATTTTTCATGTATATCTTTTACTCTTAGTTTAAATATTCTAACTTTTCTTACCGATTTGCTTGTTGATCTTCAATCAACTGGTGAAAAATCTTCATTTTGTATGGATGGAACTTATGCCGCTTTAAAAACTTTTGACAGTGATCGCCGATACATACACATATCGCAGCTACATGTGAAGTTCAGAATGTATTACCATTTCACCGACTATCTGAATTTGTTTGTCTTCTGAAATTGCCGGTCGTCCAGGGGTTTTCTTGTTTCCAGTGTTAATAAATTTTTGCACAAGTTCTCTTAAATACGTCCTCGGAATAGGATGGTCGGTAAAACGTTCATTAAATATTCTTTCGGCTTCGTGAAAGTTTCGATTGGCTTCAGCAAAAATAAAAACTGCTTTTTTCCCGCAAAGTTCGAACATTCGCTATAATTATTGTTAGTATCACCGGTTTTAACACTCAATATTCAAACGTGAGCAAACACAATAACTGAATTAAAGTGACAAAACAGAAAGACTAATTATTTCAATTGTTTTACTTCTGTTGTTTCGCCTCCTACATTTTTTAGCTTCTTACGTAATATCAGAAACAGATAATTTGGAAGTCTGTCATTCGCTTTTGAATCTCAAAAATTTTCCCAAAATATAGAATTATACTCTACTCAAAGAGATCTCGACTCCTACTGCCGTTTAAAAAAATATTTCAAAATGCCGCCATTTTGAAAGTTATAAAATTTAATTATGTACTAAAAAGTAGTAATTTTGTGAAGAAATATCAAGTCGTTCAAAAGTTAGTTGGGGGGAGGACATTTTACATTGTACATCTATAGTTTTTACCAAATTTTACCACAAGCAAACATGGTAAACAAGTACGTGTAGTTCTTTAGAAGGGACAGGTAAACAGTTTCTTTCATTTTTTCTTATCTATATCTACCCTTCTGTTAGCATTTGCTTTTATAGAATTACATGTGTTTAAATATTACAATAGACTCTTGATAGTAACAATTAGTTGAGTTGTAGCGTATTGTCAGTATCTAAACGTTGCACGATTGGATACTATTCTTTAAACCAAAACTAGAAAAGAACTTCTATCAGCTTTTTTTTAAGAAATCTGTACTTTTCATTTGAATAGTAAATTTTGTATATCAAGGTTCCCAACATACAGTGTGTCCCGTAACTTATCGATATGTTGAAATTTTAAACATCCGTAGATTCCATTCTTCTCACCAACACTCTTAAGTTCGAAACTTTAGTGTTTAATATCACCAAAACCAAAAATACAGATTCACTGCCATTGTTGCAAAATGGACATTAGTAATGCTACAAGAAATTTATAAAAAAAACCTTCTCTTCTTCTTCTTCTTCTTTTTTCAGACTCTTGATTTCCAATATTGGACATAGTCCTCCCCTTTTTCTTTCCATTTATTTCTTTCCTTTGCTAGTCGCCTCCATTTTGTTCCCGCTATCATGCTTATATCATCTTCCCAGCGTTTGGGCGGTCTGCCTACGCTCCTTTTTCCTACTCTGTGCTGCCAGTGAAGCACTCTCTTTGTCCACCTTTCATCCGCTCGCACTATATGTCCTGTCCGGCTCCATTTCTGTTCTGCAATCCTCTCCGTTATGTCTTTAACCTTTGCTCTTTCCCTCAGCCACTCATTTCTTTTTCGATCTCTTAGTGTTACCCCGACCATTCTCCGTTCCATTGATCTTTGTGTTGTTCCCAGTTTTTTCATGATCGTGTTGGTTAAGGTCATACTCTCCATGTCATATGTCAGACCGGGTAAAATACACTTGCCGGATTACTTTTTAGGTACAGTGGAAATGCTTTTGATTTCAGAATGAAGGATAGTTTACTGAAAGCTGCACAGCCTAAGGCTACTCTTCTGTTAAATTCAGCCTCTTGGTTTTCCTTTCCCATCCGTATCTTTTGTCCCAAATATACATGTGAATCTACTTGTTCAATTGGTTCGTCTTCTATTGCTATGTAAGTTCCTTGTTTAAAATTTGTCATTATTTTTATCTTTTTTCGATTCATATTGACACCCACTTGTTTGGATTTTTCGTGCAGTCGTTCCATCATAAGTTGTAGTTCTTGTTCCGTTTTTGCGAATATGACTATATCGTTCACATATTTTAAAGGAGTAGTGTTCTTTCCGTCCACATTTATGCCCATCCCGGACCAATCGAGCTTTTTGAATATATTTTCTAAACTTAAGGTGAACAACTTCGGGGTGAGATGTGGATGGGAGATTTTAGAGGTTCGGACGTGACCTTCCTTGGTTGTATGAGGTGGGGAAGAGACATGGCTCGCCTGGGCAGGGGCGCTTCCCTGAAGTAAACCTTCCATCGGTATCGTAGAAGAGTGTTTACCCGCTACCGCGGGTTAAAAAGTATAGTAATAGTTTATGGTATTAATAATATTTTGTCTGAAAATTTTGTTACATCGCAATGTAACATGTGGCAACGTTCTAAAATTTTAAAAATCAAATTTATATGTGTGAATTTCATAGTTCACATTTGAGTCCACTTATTTTAATTCCCATTTGCCTTCCTATTACGTTAGATTGTGTGTTTAAAGTACGGGATTTACGTTTCATAAATATGTTGATATGATTTGGATAGTTGGGTGAGTGCCGTGGTCATTTTAACGAGGTGGCATGATTCTACAGGGAGGGCTATCCGAATAGGTCTCCTATTACGCAGACCTTCAGACATGCCAAAGGTTATGCGAAACTAGCAAAGTGGACCCTAATCCAGGCTTAGGAGGTGGTCTACAAAGAATGTCAAATGTTGAGGAAGACGTCTTGGAGATAATTGAGGCACATCCAGGGGCAAGCATTCGAGGTATTGTCAGAGCCTTGGAGTTGCGTAAGTCTGCAGTTCACCGTATTCTTCAAGATAATAATTTGTATCCTAATAAAAAGTTTAGGTTCAGTATTTATTGTCAGCTGATTATCCACAACGAGTTCAATTATGTCAGTGGGTCCTGCACCAGCGCCCTTTAGACCATAACTTCACCAATAGAATTTTGTGGGCTGAAGAAATTACATTCACCCGCGACGGTGTGTACAATTTACGCAACAACCAAAACAGGGCTCATGAAAATTCTTTAGTCGCTCATGATCGAAATCACCAAGTTCGATTCAGTATTAATGTTTGGACAGGAATGGCAAATGTTTTCCTAATTGTTCCTTTTACCATTTCAAACAAGCTGAACGCCCAAAATTATTCACATTTTCTAAATAAGGTGGTACCAGTTCTGTTCGAAAATGAGCTACTGGTAATAAGGTGTGATATGTGGTGGCAACAGCATGGTGCTCTAGCACATTTTGGTATGGATGTCCAGATATGGTTAAACCAATCTGAAAGGTGCTTTGGCTTCCAAGATCCCAGATCTCCAGATTTAATAATTTTTTTTCTGTGGGGCTTTTTGAAGCATTTGGTGTATCAAACTCCTGTAAATACATCCAGGGACTTAAAGCATTATCAGCCAATTTGCATCATTTATACCTGTACAGAATGCAATTGCTCAGAGAGCTGCAGATTGTGTTAATGTTGACGGTGGTAACATTGAACAATTTTAATGAGTTTTTTTCTTCTTCGTTTTATTTTTTTATTGTTGGACGTTTTGTTCATTATTATAAATAAATAATCTACTAAAAATTCCAAGAGATTTATAACGTTGGTTAAAAAATCATGTTTTCGAAAATGCTTTCTAAATCACTCTATCATTTCCAAGTTTCTAGTTTTTTTTTCTTGGTTCGTAGAAGAAATTCATCCGGTTGATCTTTTAAATTTCAACAAATTTTCATTCAGGGGACATCAGGGCAGACCCCTACGATCCGCTTATCAATAAGTTATGGGACACCTGGTACTACACATTCTTTAGAACTTTAACAGTTGCAAATAAAAATTAATTTTATGTTGCATATAATAAAAAGTTTTTGCCATTGCAATGTTAACAAAAACGTAAGGAATTTTCGTGACGTCGGATGATCTAATTTTATGTATAAGAGCTATTTCAAGAAATTACGGTAATAACATTAACTATAGCATTAAAATGTAAAACGCACAAAAACTTATCAGTTTTTACGAAATCTGTACGTCTTATTTGAATACTACATTTTTAATACTAAGCTTACAAACATATTTCAAATTCTTTAAAGAACTTTAATAGTTGCAAAGGAACGTTAACTTTATATTGCATATAATAAAAGTTTTGACATTGCGTTGGTAGCAGAAACGCGAGGAATTTTCTTTAGGTTTGGGGATCTAGTTTTATTTATGAAAGCTGTTTAAAGAAATTACGTTAACAATATTAATTATGCCATTAAAATGTAAAACACGAGAGCCCTCAAACATGCATCAGCGAAAGCGCTGAAATTATTGACAATTTCTTAAGTCAGCAAGAAATGTATGGCAGCTTTAGACAGAAGAATACTTCAAATAACTGACTATAGCCGAGTGTAAATATCTGCAATAGTATCGAACTTGAATTGACATCATTCATAACCAAAGTACAAAGAGAGTTCAAATTTGAACACTCTTGATCAGCTTCGATAACGTCGTTATTTGACTGTAACCTTTACCCGGTTTAAAATTCTTTGAGTAGACCAAACAAATATAAATCGAAGTGAGCAAGAGTAGGACTGCATACGGAAGAAGATCCACTGAAGTTTTTTTATGATTACAATTGTTCTTGCAGCAGTATGACGGCGAGTGTTGTCTTGGAGAAAGCAAACAGAACTTTATCTTCGCTTCCGTTTATTCCTAATAGCAATGCTCAACTTTGGCGACTGCTTGACGCAGTGAATCTAGAATCTACCTTGCAACCGGTCGACCCGAGTTCGATTCCCATTGTGGCTAGAATTTTAATTAATTCTGGAACAACAGGGGGACGGTAGCATAAGTGAGGGGGTTAAAGGGTGGCGCATGTTATACTCGTGTATAGCGCTACGTGCGTTGACCCGTGGTAAGCGGGGTGGGATAGGAATGTAGGGTGGTTTTGGTAACTCCATGATTCTATAAAAAAATTCTCAAATTTATCGTGCAAATGCGTTTGCATTAATTGTACGACTCTCTGTAAGGAAAACAACAAAAACACCATTTCAGAATCAAAAAATTTTTGCCATCACTTTACCAGCTTACCTAACAGTTTTTGCTTTCTTCGGCTTTGGAGATGTGGTTTAACACTACTGCATGCTTGCCAACAATTGATCTCCTTCTTTGTCATATCGCTGCAGTAAAGAAGAAGCGATTTAACTTGTATTCTTCAGTCAACAATCCGCCTGGCACTCACTTTGCGATACTTTAGCTTGTTTTTTGTGATGTTTTCAACACTTCCGACATTAGTTTGTAAATTTTGAGAAATTTGACGAACTGTTACCCGTCTGTCTTGCTGAATAAAAGGTTTTTAAGTTGTAGGCTCATCGTACACGAGGCTCATTTACAACATGAGTTCTCCCGTCTCTAAAATATTTGGATCACTCTAACACCCGACTTTTAGAAAGACGTTGATTGCTGTATTGGCCTGGCAGTATTGTAAGAATTTCAGTCGATTTATCGTATTCATTCGGAAGATTGTTAATCATTATGCGCTGTTCGACGCTGTAATGAAATAATCACAAAAATTATAAACCTCGAAAGAAGTATAAGGCAGAGATACTCTATCCCCCCAATTAGATCGGAATGATAAACGAGCAATACTAAACGAAAGAAGTTTGAATCACTTGAGATAAGCAGACAACATTGTAATAATTGCAAAGAACCAGGGGGAGTTACAGTTAATGTTAACTCAAGTCGATGAAGAAGCAAATAGGAACGGTTTAAATTGAATTTAAAGAACACAAAGTAGTGTGTGGTACATAACCTGCCTGCCAGATTAAAATCACGTATCAGAACAATGAAACTGTAACTAAGTATATCTATTTAAGCCACGTGATAACCCTTGGCAAAGAAAATCAGACCATGGAAATAGATAGCAGAAGGAGGCTTAGCATGGGCTACTTTTTGAAAATTAAAGATGTACCATCTTGAAAAACATGAATATCATGTTACGCTAGGGTTAGATTGTGTGATCTCGAAGCTCTGAGGTCTCATATTTTCCTTGTGGAGTACCCATTGGGTATTTCGTTACTACAGTAGTCGCGTATGTCGAAAGGTCCGAAGTCAGAGCTACCGCTACTATATTGATATTTATTTCCAAATTCTGAAATGAAAGGTATCACTGACGTCAGTCTACATCTGTCGGCTGTTCCGGGCCCAAAATTTTCCATTTGATCGCGCAGCTTTGTCGGACCGGATCCCTTCTTCTAACTGACGCTCCTGTCTGGTTGTCTGCGTGCGGCGAGGAGTGACCTGGTGGAGGTTGTGGCCGTCATCCTCGAAGGAAGCACCCGAAAGGTCGGAGTAAGTGACTCCTGTTCAATCTACTTTGAATTTGATTAATGGTGAGAAGCTGCTACTACAGATAGCTTACTAAGATGGTGATATATGTACTTTGTGCAGTTTTGTTTATGATTGCCAATATTAAAAGCTATATACTGGTAGCATTCGCCTTTGTTGTTGGTTTATAATATTTTATATGTCCCAGTTCATTTTTACTACTTTTACTGGTATCAACATTTAATATTCTATTAAGATTGTTATTTATGATGTGTTGTATGGGGTAATTTGTTACCGAATTTGGGAGGGTTTATTTTGAATATATGATACATAATTATGGATGCCTATTTGTGTGTTTTATTCTTATTAAAAGAACAGTCTGGACCCAACGAGAATTTGGTGGTCTGTCTCGTTGGGATTGTGTTATCTGCCTAATAGTAGCGTGGACTATGCCACGAACATCCATCTTCGAGAACCCACGACCTTCTCCACTGGTCAGCTATGCGCTACACCTGGGGACGTCCAGGCCCACATATAGTGTTCGGCGATTTTAAACCGTAACAATCCCCATGCAACTCAGAGCTCGCTTGCTTGACCAACATATTTTATCTGTGATGGCACATTGTTCTCAAACATGGACGATGACTAAACAATCAATAAATAAATTAAGATATCTCAAAATTTCATGGAACGTCACATGCTTAATATATCTCTGAAAGATCGCAAACGAATCGACTGGATTAGCGAAATTACAAAAATTAATTACGTCACTGAAGCAATATCAGAATAGACAGCCTAAGTCTGACGTCACAGAGACGGGCGGAGCTTACACCGACTCCAAACAATTTCGTTGATAACGGTAAATCCCCATAAGCAATTTTTCATTTAGTGTTTTCGTGGTTTATGTGATAAAATAAGACTTTTCAGTTGGATAGATTGTTGAAGGAACGTGCTATTTAAGTGGTTTTTATTCGTTTTTGCCCAGGTGAGTTAATTTAATATATTAATTCTGATATATATATAATTCTGCTTTAAATCTTGTTGAGGTTATGTCTATTTTATTTTTGCAGTACCTTTTTGTTTGTTTTATTTTCAGATCCCTTTGTTGTTAAGAAAATAATGGCTTTTAAACATGTCCTAAAACTTTCCAGCCTTAGAATCCAGTCATGTGAAGAAAATGGACTTTGACTCTGATTTGCAGATTATCAGAGGGGAAGTATTTGCTAGTATGAAAGACAAAAGCTACAAGGTATCTATAGGTAGGTATAATAACATTTGCCTTTGTTAATGTAATATGCAATTAATTCGGTTATACTTTTATTGCAGTGTTGGAAAAGAATGGTGATATTAAAGAAGCCACCTGCACTTGTCCCAGAGGCATAAAATGCCATCACATTGCGGCGTTTGCACTTTTTGGGCATTACAATATATCTGTAACAGATAAAGCATGTGCATGGAAGGCACTACCTAAACCGAAGGTTGGGCCGGTGAAATCTGCAGAAGAGCTTTACCCACCAAAGCCCTATACAGCTCTTGAAGGTGGGGTACCAGAAGCATCAATCAACAGATTGAAGGAAAGGCTACGCAGCTTTGGAAATACTGTTGGTTTTACCTGGCTATTGAATGAAGAGTCAATAAATTTGCTGGAAAATGGATTTCCGGTAATTGAAGAAATAATTTCTTCCAAGGACCTTTTGGAGGCCACAGATAAACTGTCTGTGTTCAAAGAAAAATGTGCTGTTGATGATCAGTTAATAAAAGAAATCTCTGCCACCACTACTGGCCAGGTGTCAAATGAAAAATGGTACCTTGTGAGAAAATTTCGATTGACTGCTAGCAACTTTGGTGCTATTATTGCAGCGTGCAGGAGAAACAGATTCCCAGTGAGTTTGTTCAAGACACTCTTAGGTGAGTAATAAATTATAAATCTATTACATACTTTTGTCATAGATGTTATCAATAATTTGCTTATTGCTCCTCTAATATGAATAATTTTTTTTCATTTTGAGTAGTCTTTTCAAAAACAGTATTTTATGTAGCATTTCCTTACTTTCGTTTAATTTGAATTATAATTAATTCATTATTTTTCCAGGTGAATACAATTTGGATGGTATCAAAGCAATCCAGTGGGGTAGAACTCATGAAAAAGATGCTCTAGACCATTTGAAGCAGAACTATAATTTAAATGTTCGGCCAACTGGAGTATGGCTTACAAATTCAGGACTTCTTGGTGCTAGCCCTGATGGAATAATTGATGAAGAAGAAGCCATTGTGGAAGTAAAATGCCCATATTCTTTCAGAAATGATCAGTTGTCCGAAAAATTGAAGAATTTTAATAAATATATAATTTTTTATGACGATGAGGGTAATTTGATCATAAATACAAGTCACAATTATTATCACCAAATTCAAGGAGCTTTACATATTTTAAAAAAGAAAAAATGTTACTTATGTATTTATACCTTGAAAGAAACAGTTGTGACAATTGTAGGGTTTGACGATTCATGGAAAGAAAACATTTCACTCTTGGAAAATTTCTATATAGAACAATACTTACCAAAGTTGTTAGAAAATTAATTAAAAATCTGTGACGTGTTTTTCAATGTGATTTTAGGTTATTCTACAGTGTTAGCAGATAGAGTATACAGTTGGAAAAATCTTTATTATTTATTTTAGACTAAAAAGCCACTGTATAAAAAGTTTTGTTTGCTGAGGAAATTAGGAAATTATTGAGGTTTTTTTTTAATATATGTACAATGCCATTTTGTCAATAAAGATTTTTTTAAACAAACTTTAGCTATTTTAAATTGCTGTATTGAATGTACTACAGTTGAGTGACAATTTTTTTTTTCTGTAGATGTTACACTAAATTGTAAAATAAACTAAAACACTGCTTGTGGCTTAATACTTTATTTGACAATTGTAAATACTGTAGTATACTGACAAGAAATAAAATTGTATTTGGTTACTTTATGAAAAATGTTGGTTGGATTCTTTTTTTCTTTATTTAAAAAGTGACAATCACACACTTTTGCAAATTCACTTGAACCTCTATCTTTTCTTCTGTAAATAAATAAATTTAAAACATAAATCTTTGAAAAGTGAATGTTATCATTCTTTTACCTTATGAGAGAAATCCATCTATTCCTCTCGGTCTTGTTATTTGGGAACCGAAAAAACTTACATGGATGCTTTGAACAGTAATGTTTACAGTCCGGAACAAAGCACATACCCATTCTGAAGCAGTCCTATATCTTTAAGGCCTAAAAATTAATTTAATTATACTCGAAAACTCATGACTATTAGTAGATGACAGAAATTAACAACAAAAATAATTTAAAACATAACCTCAACAAGTTTTAAAGCAGAATTAATATGATAAATTAACTCACCTGGGTAAAAACGAATAAAAACCACTTAAATAGCACGTTCCTTCAACAATCTATCCAACTGAAAAGTCTTATTTTATCACATAAACCACGAAAACACTAAATGAAAAATTGCTTATGGGGATTTACCGTTATCAACGAAATTGTTTGGAGTCGGTGTAAGCTCCGCCCGTCTCTGTGACGTCAAGGCTTAGGCTGTCTATTATTTCCACTCCACAGGTAATTTATACATTTTTTTAAATGTTTTTTCAGTTTATTTGTTGCACGTTTTCGATATTCAGTTTTGGGTTTTCATTACATTATACATGCAGGTTTTATGGCAAAAATCCGGTTTCAAGCCACTGAAAGACATGAAACTTGTAACAAAGAACATCTGATGTTTATTTTATTTAAAATGAAAATGTTATTAATTTGCTTGTGTTTACATTAGAAGAAATAAACACAAGGTACGGCCGGTATGTAACATGACAGCTACGACATGCCTTGTAGCACGCATAGCCCACCCTACTTTGAAAACCTTTTAATCGCTCGTAACAACAGCGAAAATCTCATTTATAAATAATTATAATTGTTTTTATATTATTATATTATAAAATTTTTGACAGGTTATGATTTCTTATTTCAAATAAATGCTGCTGTAATTATTTTTTCGCCTATTGTAAACTGCCCGAGGGCCAGGGATGGCTCAGTGGTAGAGAAGCCAAGCTTTGAATGTAATAGTCCAAACGCTTCCCGACTCGAATCTCTCCAGGTTCGGAAATTTTTTTAATTCCCTGGGTGATCGGTACTTGGTCTCGGTCTCCATTTGGCATTGGGGATCAAATTAATGGGACTCCTTGTTAAGATCGCACTAGAGGAGTAACAAGCTCATATACACAAAAGATACACCACACCATCAGGTTAAGCATGATTACTCACCAACATGGTAACCCGCAGAGTCGGGCCCTGTTGTGCATTACACGAACTAACTTAGCCTTGTCTCACACCAAAAGCGATGGGCCTGTAAGGTCTGTGGAAGCTTCATAATAATAATAAATAAAATGCCAGACACATTAGCAATTCAATAAATATTTTGTCAATTTTAGGTACGGGCTCTTAGAAAGGTTCGCTACCACTGCGCTAGACCACTGAGGCGGGCATTAAGGAATTTACTATTTCAGTTTGTGGAAAAGTATTTTAACGGATTTAGATGAGATGAGATAAAGGACAAAACTATAAAACTAACTAAAAACTTCAATCTGGAGACAAAAGAAAGACGTAACTGTAATAGTTATGGATGCCGCAGGAAATGCTTTGGCAAATGTATAATAAATAAGCGGAAATCTTGGTAGAAGTTCGATGGTACATTAGGAACTATTTTAACCAAAACCACAACCACAACTACAACAGAGGTGTTACCAACACCCAAATCTGAGCTTATAGTGTCTTCAACTAAAATAAATAAAGCTATGTACCAATGAGAATACCAAACAAGAATTCATAGAAAAACGAATTATAGAGTAGGTACATTAAAAATTTGTATAATTTTTTAAACAAGGCTATGCTGAGATACGAGGGGAGTTTTTTATGTTATCTATCTAAGTATGAAGGAAACAAGTTAGAGAACAAACAAAATTTTTCAACATAAGAACCATTAACGCTTACACACTTAGTCCAACGTTTTTCTTTTAACGCTATGTCTTCAAAAAACAATTTTTCTGATAACTCTGTAAAATATGACTCCAAAACGTTTTTCGAGTCCTCATTCGACTAGCTAAAGCTATGCCCTCTTAAGTGTGTTTTGGAAAGAGATAATCGTCACAGGGGGCGAGGTCGGGGCTGTACGGTGGATGTTGTAATTCCTCAAAACTGCATTCATCAATTGCTTCTTTAACGATTCGTGCTTTACGCACCTTGCAGTTGTGCAGAAGCACAGTTTTCTGGACATAATACTAAGGTCTTTTCTCGCGTATAGTGTTTTCAAATTGATTATTGTTTCTTTGCAGACATTCCCTGTATTGTAGACCCTTTCGGCATATATTCAACCCATAAAATCCCTTCAGCATCCCAGAAAACTGTGGCCATCACTTTTCCCAATGAGAACTGCGTCTTCACCTTCTTGGGTGGTGGAGAGCCCTTATGAAGCCATCGCTTGGACACTTGTTTCGTCGGTGAGTCCCAGTGGTGTACCCAGATCTCATCCCCAGTTACAATTTTAAAGAAGAAGTCATATTGAGGTTTTCTTCTTCTTCTTCTTCTTAATATAGGTCATTGACCTGTAATTTCTAGTTCTATTCTTGGAAAATCGAAGCCCAACTATCCCGTCATCTCTTCAATGGTCTTCCCGGTTCTCTTTTTCCGTCTGGCCTTTTGTCTCGTGCAATCTTCGCTATTCTGTAGTCCTCCAGTCTCGATACATGTTCATTCCATCTTCTCCTTCTTTGTCGCGTCTATCTTACTATATCCTCCATTTTACATGTTCTTCTGATTGTTTCGTTGCTAATTCTGTCTCTAAGTGTCTTTCCTGCAATAGCCCATAGTGTTCTCATTTCAGCTGTTCTTAAAATTTTCTTGCTTTTGGTAGTATCTGCACGTGTTTCTGCCGCATATGTTATGACAGGTGTAATGCATGATTCGTATATGCGGGTCTTGCTCTCTATATTCAAATATTTGTTATGCCATATTGTGGCTTTCAGGCATCCAGCTATGTTAGCGGCCTTGTTGGTGTGAGTTCTGCTTGCGGCAACTGATAGATGTATTGAGTAACTCGGCGGTGCCGCTGCCGGTCCCAAACCCGGACAAAGGAGGAGGGTTGGTGGAACGGGTTAGCAGCCTACCCACCGTAACATAACCTACAGCTCACAGAACTAGTAAACAAGCCTCATATTGGGGTAAAGCCGCCAAATTATCCTTCCAAATTTGTCGCCTACACAATTTTTATTCAGGAGTGAGCAGCCTGGGAATCCACCGTGCTGACAACTTGTTCATTCCCATACCTGCTTCTCTTGTAATAACTGAAACTGTCACTCGGCGATCAGTTAACACCAAATCTTCAATTTTCTTGATGGTCCCCTGTGCTTGTTTTCCGCACTTTGGGTCATACTGATTGGACTCTCTGCCCCATTTGAATTGCTTACACCAAAATTTAACTTGAAAATAGGACGGGCTATTTTCCCCATACACAGCCACCATTCTCTCATTGGATTACCGCCTTCTTTCGATAGAAATTTTATGACGCTTCCGGGTTCAAGTTTTAAATCACTAATTTTTGCATCTCTAACTCTATACAGAAATGACAAATCTTAAGCGAGTTGTATCAAACTTAGAGGGTAGACTCCAAAATTTGACAGAGACTTGACATAATAAAATTATTACAATAGTATTTTGTTTCCATAGCTAGGTAGATAACATAAGAAACTCCCCTCGTAGTTAGTCTCCTCTGTGACACACAAGTGCTGTTACTTAATTTACCATATCAACAAGAACAACATTTCGATTCAATTTAACTGTTACGAATTTGAAGTTGTGGTAAAGGTGAAGTTACTGAAAACGAAAAAGCCCTTACTTGTTTTGCGTGAGCCGGATGTGAAAAACCAACAACAGCAGTGAAATCTCATTGGTAATACGCTACACCATGGCAAATTTTGAATTTAATCCCGAAATCTCTTCTGTTCGTGTAATATTTGACGGATGTGGATGTTAAAATGAAAAGTTACTAGTTTATTTACTCTTCTTCCAATGCTAAAGGAGCAAACATTATTTTTCTTGTCGTAGGTCATTCTTACATTCTTAGAGATGGAAAGAAACTGTCGTAAAACTGTTAAAACCTGAAAACACGGATATTGTAAGAAACTACTTGAAGTGTCTGGATTCCGAATTTTTTAAATATTTCGGGCTTTCCTGGTGTGTTAGATGGATTTTAAAAATCCCTTAAAGCTATTCAATAGATTTGCAGGGATTCGAATTTTATGTTTCATATAAATTATAATTATAATTTCCAATATGGGCAATCGAAATAACCAAGTAGGCCGATAGGCCTAACCATGCGAAAGTAAAAGCTCTTCAATGAAGTAAATTGGATTTTGAGGTCATCATGCCCATTCTTGCGCAAATTTACAGCTTTGGCTTTAGTGCCCATAATTACATTTGCAATAAACCTCTTCCGTCATGTACAGCCCACGTTATATGGTCATAAAACAATGAAGCCGTTTAATAGTATGCAGGATAATTCTTAATGGCATGTAGAGCTTTAATATCTAATAAAGGAGAGCCTCGAAATCAAGTTCAAATTATTCGAGCTTCCTGGTAGGGGTGAATCAAAACTCGTTTATTTAAAATTGCATCGTTACCAGTGAAGAAGCATTGGGAAAGGGAATGGTAACGCAAAAATCATCTGCTTTATCTTTGTTACTTTTTCTGTACACGTCGGTTATATTCCACTAAAGCACGCCTCGACTCATCTGTCTCGCCCGCCTCTTATCAATCACACAAGCTGGGAGATCCTCTATATCCTTTCATTTATCTTTCTCTCCAACGTTTTGCTAATAGAACGGGGCGAAATCGTAGCAGACATAAAATACTTAGTTAACCACTAAGTGATTTCGTGCTCTGCTTGTTTTTTTCCTCCAGTAAATACGATTTTGGTCTGGGCCTGTTTATTAGGCTTAATTGTGCGATTCAATTAAATATCTCGTTTTAGTACTGTTTTACACGAAGTATTTCTTGGCATTCTATTTTTAACAAATTGTAAGTAACGGGCGGGATCTTAATTTTCCACGTGAGTTCCCATTAAAGTTCAGTCTGAAAACGATATTTCGCGTAAGACAGAGTTTGTTAAATAAACTCGGCAACTTTCCATTTATAAAATTAAACTTGGAGAACCAAAAAAACCGAACTGTTGTTTGCTTTTGGAGTCGCGGTTTTTCCAGAGTGTAGAACATTAGCCGTTTAGGGTTGGCGGGATACGGGTTGACAGTGAGTAATGGAGTTTTAAAATGCGTTAAACAACAGATAGGAAAAAATGCAAACGCCCTTCTAATTTTTTCTAAGCCAATCAAAGTTTTACATTTGAGTATGGATTACTCGGTCTAGGGCTTTATCTCCCTTTCCGAGCTTGATCCAATTTGTTTAATGAATGACTGCAAAAAATAGAGAGGAAGTCTGAAACATTTGTTTGAATAAAGACGCCTACCCTATCCTTTCCAAATGAAAGCGTTGAGTCGGCATTATCGTTACAGAGAGAGCAAAAACAAAGCAACGATGAGGCGTCAAAATCATTTTTTGTTATTAAAATGTATCTTGTTTGCCAAGCGAATGCTAAAAAGACCCCGAATCAGCACAAAATAAATTCCGTGGAACAATATTTGTCCCGCTTAATTACGCACCCAATTATTTTGTTTAAAATTTGCTTGAAACCGTGTTTACAACTTTCAAGAGTTATAATTTACAACATAGCCCAAGGAAATGCTAAATGAAAAATCCCATTAGCTGGTTTGAAATTTTCTTTGACAACTTATGTGAACAAACATATTTGTAAAATATTCTATATACGGTTGGCAACATTTTGGACATAGCGATTTTAAGCGTCAATCCCTCTCCCCCCCCCCCCAATCAGTTGTAGCTAGCACTAAGAAGTAGGAAGGATTATTTTCGGGTGGGGCCTAATTAACACTGCTTCCTCACCAGTCAAATTAGGGTTTTCCAAAATCTAGCTCCAGACAGCATTTAGTTGGCTGTTTGACACCATACAGCTAACAGGAGCGGAAATATAGAGGTATAGAGGTTGGCTTCCAATATCTGACAGTTTTATGGTCAATTGCTATAGAATATTCCCATTGGCTCCTAAATATTAAGATTAAAATAAAGATTTGCGAATAGGGGCGGCGGACATTTGGACAAACCACGATAACTCTGTCTCCCCCCCTCGATATAGGAATTTGGAAACCCAGCTCTTGTTAGTCTTTAGCTGGCTGTACCTAACGTTGATGTCATACAGCCAGCACCACAAATTAAGTGACCCCCCCTGCCCTAATATATCTAACTAGATTTTTGTATAGTCAATTTTTGTAGCTAGTATTAGTTAGCTCGAAAATATTAAATGAGAAATTGAAGTCGTTTTCGAATATGGGAAGTTGACATACGCATGAGCATGCTTCAATTAAATTAGGAATTTGAAAATATACATCCTGATGGCTTTAACCCTACCTAGCTAAGAAATCATATAACTAGCACTGCAACAGGAGCGAAGATATGTATGAGCGTGGGTCCTGCAGCTTATGCCACATCCCACATTTTGATCGCCATCTCATCCTATCCCTACATTCCTCTTCCTTAATAGCTCTGTCCCTCATTGTTGCTCCCACTCCATTTATCATGTCATTGTGGGTTTTTCTCTTTGTCCTCTATTTGTTAGGGTATTATTGAAAGCACGTTTGGGCCATAGCTCCTCTCACATCCTCATCATATGCCCTTACCATAGAAGTTGTCTTATTTCTATCCTCTCTGTAGTCGTGATTTCTACATTTGGCATATGCTCCAGCCGAGATATTGCGTATAATCTTCCTAGAAAATATATTTTTCTATTTTCGCTCTACTCCTCACCGATAACTGCCAATATTCTGATCCACATGTCAGTATTGATTCTACTGCAATATTGAACTTATAAAACACGGGCCAGATATTCTGTTGGAGGTTTTGGCAGAAATATATAATGATTGCATGATCAGAGGAGAAAGTATTCCATTAGACTGGAATCTAGCATATATTAGTTCAGTCTACAAGAAAGGATACAGATGAATCTGTAAAACTAATAGAGGAATAAGTATTACTGGTTCAAAAGGAAGGTCGTAGAGCAGAGTGTTAAAGGAAATTATTGAATCGGAGTGTGAAGAAATTGCATGCAGAAAGATCATGTTTGGATAGCATATTTACATTGCAACAAGTCATAGAGAAACGCAAAGCACCAAATTTACCTATTCATCTTGTTTTTATTGAACTAGTGAACGCCTAGGACACCGCGCCCTCAATAAAACTTTCTAATATTCTGATGGGTTCAACAGATCGTAGGCCCGTGCCGTTTTTCAAGTACAATTAGAGTTGGTAATAGGATATCAGAAATTTTCAAGGTTATAAAGAATCTTGCCTGGTTTTCCTGGTGTGTTTGAAAGTGAACGCAAGAGTGTGGGCTCCGAAATTTTAACTCGTTTTACGGGTATTTTCGAGCAACTACGCAGGGAAGTAGAGAAGTATACTACAATATCACTACAGTACACAAAAGAAGGTAAGAGCATAATATGACAGCGTATTTAGGTAATTACGACGGTCAGAAGAGCGCGACCTCCGCGGAGATGATCCGGGTCAAACTCTTATCGCGCCGTGATAGCACGTAAACCAGCTGGTACAGGCCGGCCTTGCATACAATTCATTTTGAAGCGCGGGAAATTTTATTGAGAAGATTGAGTACAAAGATGCAGGAGTTATTAGAAGTAATAAGAGATAAATTAGAGGGACTGGAAGAGAGAGGTGAACGTGTAGAAAAGAAAATAGACGATTTTAAAAGCGATTTAACTAGAATTAGGGCCCAAAATGAGAAACTGAGAAAAGAAAATCAAATACTTAAACAAAATATGCTAGAGCAGGATAGAAAAATCGAGGAAATGGAAAGAGAAATAAGGAAAAGAAATATAATAATACACGGGGTCGAGGAACAAGGGGAAAAGAGCAATCTACAATTAAAAGAAAAAGTAAGGATGATACTAATAGATATAGGAATAATAATGAACATGGGGGAAGAGGTAAAAGAAATTAGAAGAATTGGGAAACGACAGGAGAAGAAGTGCAGACCAATCAAGATAGAAGTGGGAAGCTGGAATAAGAAAATAGAGGTACTTAAAGCGACAAAAAAATTAAAAGGTACAAAAATTTACATAGAGGAAGATTTCTCAAGAGAAGTGCAAAAACAAAGAAAGGAACTGATAAGACGTATGAAGCTAATTAGAACAGAAGGGCATCTAGCAGTTATAAAATATAATAAGCTAATAATAAATGGCGAGGCTTACTCCCTGGAAAAACTAGAAGCTCACGATGCAGGAAAAGAAAGAGAAGGAGCGAATAAAGAGATAAATCGAGAGGAAAACGCGATTTCCAAGGACAAGGAGGAGTTACTTTGGAGGACTGTGACACAAACAGGAAGAGAGGGAGATAAGAAGACAGGTAGAACGTCAAGCCAAAGATCACCAGGAAGTAATGAAAAAGTAATACGAGAGAAACTCCTGAAGATTACAAAAACAGGGAATTCCTCAAAAACTAATAGTAAATAGCAAGGACGGGATAAAAGAAACGCCACAGGCAAAGGAAAAGGAAAACGAAAAAGAAAAAGGAAGAAAATAAAAATTGGCACAAATATAAGCAAAAAAGAAAGCAGGGAAATGAACCTCGGGACGTGGAATGTACGCAGCACCTATGCAGAAGGAGCATTAAAACACCTAGAGGAAAAAACAAATAGATATAATATTGAAATATCAGCATTGCAAGAAACAAAACAGAGATAAGAATTTATAGCAGAGCTAAAGAAATATACATGCTTCAATAGTGGCGGACAGACAAGAATGCTAGGAGTATGATTTCTGGTGGCGAAACAGTACACGAATACAATTAAAGATTTCAAAGCGATATCCAACAGAATGTGTCAATTACGAATAAAATTAGAAAACAGAAACCTAACAATATTAAATATTCATGCACCAACAGAGAATGAAAAGGAAGACATTAAGGATATATTTTATGGGGAACTGGAAGACACCTATAATAGGATGCCAAAGCAGGACATTAAAATAGTGATAGGAGACTGCAATGCGAAAATAGGAACGGAAGATATATACATGCCAGTAGTGGGACAACATAGTAAGCATAGTGAGAGCAACGATAATGGCAGAAGAATAATAAGCTTCGCAATACAACATAACTTATACATTATGAGTACTAAGTTTGAGCACAAAGAAATTCACAAGGGCACATGGCTAGCACCTAACGGAAAATACACAAATCAGATTGATCACGTGCTAATCCAGAAAGAAAATGCATAAGATATAAAAAACGTACGCATCTACAGACAGGTACCACTTTCTGGTAATGGCAAATTAAAATAAAAACCCGAAATTAGAATACCAAAAAACAAGAGGAAATACAAACGGATAAATATAAGAGGACTAACAGAAGAAACGATAGCACCGCAGTATAGAAAGGAGATAGAGAAACAGTTGAACGAAATACAAGATAAAGAAGTAAATCAGAGGTGGAGGCGAATAGAGGAGGCGATAGGAAGTACAGCGCTAACAACAATACCACACACAACGAGAAGGAAAGGTTTGATAAAGAATGCAAAGAAGAGATGGCAAAGAGAAGACGAACCAAACAGAAGTTGCTACAAACAGGTACACTGAAAGATAAACAAAAATACGAAGAACAAAGCAGAAAAACGAAGAAAATATGTAGAACTAAGAAGAGAAAATACATGGAAGAGAAAATAAAGAAAATCGAAGAAAAGTTTAGAAAGAGAGAAATGAAAAACTTTCACCAAGAAACTAGAAAGAATAGAACGGGGTTCAGATAGAAAACCCAATATATAAGAGACAAAGAAGGGAAGCTAATAATCAATGACGAAGATGCACTAAAGGAGAACGACAAAGAAATAGGAAAAGATACGGAAGAAGAGGAAGAAACCAACAATCAAAAAGAAGAAGAAGATGAACATACTTTACCACTGACAATAAAAAACTTACAAGAAAAAATACAAAAACTAAAGAACGGCCAGAACCCAGGAAGAAATGAGATGATAGAAGACATATGGAGAAAGGAGATGATGCCAGAAGAGTGGGAAATAGCACAGATAGTACCTGTCTATAAGAAGGGGAAAAAAGATAACTGTCAAAACTACAGAGGGATAGCTCTACTAGATACTGTATATAAGATAACGGCAAAATCAATAGAGATAAAAATTAAAGAGTATGCAGAAAAGGTAGTAGGTGAATACCAAAGCGAATACAGATCAGGGAGATCAGTAACTGACCATATCATTACGCTGAAACGAACACAAAATATGTTAAACCAGTACGGGGAACTACTATACATAGTACTGATAGATTGCAAACAAGCCTACGATTCCGTAAATCGGAAAGAGCTGTTCAATGCAATGGAAGAACTTGGAGTGCCAAGAAAATTGATAAATTTAACAAAAATGACACTAAAGGATACATAAAATGAAGTTAAATTGAATGGCCGGATTTCTGAAAGTTTCCAAACAGGCACAGGGCTAAAGCAAGGAGACCCATTGTCAACAACGCTTTTCAATATACTTCTAGAATGGGTAATAAGAAGAAGCGGCATAACAGGTCTGGTACTTTAAGAACAAGATCACACCAGATATTGGCATACGCTGACGACGTAGTACTTTTAGCCAGGACAAGACGAGAGTTAACCCAAATATGCCAGAGGTTTATAACAGCAGCAGAAACAGTAAACCTAAAAATGAATGAGAGCAAATCCAAATTTATGGAACTGGGGCCAACAGAAAAACAACAACAACAAAAGGACGGCCTGATAGTAGAAATGGGAACAACGAACAGAATAAAGATAGAGAAGGTCAAAAAATATACATACTTAGGAACTGCCTTAACGGAAACGGGGGACGAAGACAAGGAAATTGAAGCAAGATTAGCCAAAGGAGATAAATGCGCAGGTGCTTTAAACAAAATATTAAAATCCAAAAATGTGTCTAGGAAAGCAAAAATCTATCTATATAAAACAGTCGTAAGAACAACTGTACTATATAGGAGCGAAGTATGGATCCTCAATAGAAAAGAGAAAGAGAGAATAGATGTATGGGAGAGAAAAATTCTGAGACGGATATTTGGAGGGAAAAGGAAGGAGAAATATGGGTAAGAAGAGCAAACGAAGAAATAAGGAACCTTTACAAACAACCAGAGCTCAGCAATCAAGTCAAGGCAGCAAGACTGAGGTGGCTAGGGTACTTAGAAAGGTAATCAGACAACAGGATTCAAAAAAAAATAATGAATACAAACCTAGGAGAACCGAGAAGAAGAGGAAGACCGAAAAGGAAATAGCTGGACGCAGTGAAAGAAGGTTTAAGAGAAAAGAGGATACAGGACTGGACGACACGAGCTAAAGATCGGAAGGGATGGAGAGAAAAGGCCTGAGTGCAGCAAATATATATATAAAGAATCTTAAGCAAGGATGCTGTCAATAGACAGTGGGTGATATCCCACCTTACTTAAAATTTACGTAAAACAAAATTGGAGGGGGAAATGTTCAGGAATTGGGCTGAGGATCAATGACCACTACTTAACAACTCTTTTCTTTGCCGATGATCAAGTGCTTTTTCCAAATAGTGAAGACGACATAGTGATAGCTTAGAGAAGAATTTGAGAAGCGGGGCATGAATATCAACCTAGGAAAAACGGAATATCTCCGGATAGAAGAACATCAGGAAGACCAGAACCTACGAATATAAGAAATAAGAAAATGCGGACATTATTAATACTTGGGAAGCATAATATCAAGCGAGGGAACATCAAATATCGACATAAAACGTAAAGTGCAAGAAGGTTTAACTCATTGCTGTGGTCGAATTGGATCAGAACAAATACATAAATGACTATTTACAGAGCAATGGGAGAATCAATATTGACACGAGCGAAGATATAAGGTTGCAAATATACGTTAGACCCTGGTTAAAACCGTTTCTAAGGTTTGTTTAGAAAAATAGAAAAATAGGTACCACAAAGCATTGTTGTACCCGGATTCTCGTTGTAATCAAGCTCGCCTTGAACGCTTTCGACTGTCTAAAGAAAGATAATTTTCTTTCAAGGATAAATATGTTAACAACTCTTCCTCTGTTTTTTAGATTCCTATTGAAATCATAATTATACATAATTTTGAACATAAGTTAACTGTCAAAATTTTTAATATAATTTCAATTTCGATCTAGGCAAAATATTCATTTCTACCAGAAACTAGAAATTTAAACATTAATCCCACAACTTCGAATTTAAGGTCGAAATTTTGAGCGTTCAAAGTGTGTTTGGCCACGTTCCATGGATATAAAATTATAAAATTAATTATATTATACAATGCTATTTAATATGAATACTATCGGCTCTGTGAAATCTTAAATAAGATCCGGTTCAATTTTGACTACGGTGTTTAACCATTTTGGTATCTGCCCTGGGAAAGACAAACACAAAACAAAATGATTTCCATATCTTTATTCTAAAATCCTCTTGATACGAATACGAACGATAGTGCCGGGAGATTTCCAATTCGATTTGAAAGTTGTCATAAACTGTCAAAAACTTTTTCTAATTTGGCTTGAACATTAAAACCAGAAGTTTTAGAACGTATCGATTTTAAACCTAACATATTATTGGTCTGAATGTTAACACTTCTGTTCAGCTTTACTTCTTTGTAGTTACACTATTAATTATTACCTGACCTAAAATATCGTATTCATGTTCGCACTTCTAATTAATTTCTTAATTTTTGAACAATAATTACTACATGCCAAATTTGATCTAAAATATATATCCTTTGTTTTCCTATATTTTAACGATAGCTCGTGTGTTATTACAATTTCCCTAATTGTATATGTAACGTAATATCTAAGCAAATACTTCGAATACTTTACATTATTTACTGAGAAAATCTGTATTGGCTATATTCTTAACTGGATTGGAGAATACGCTTATGATGCAAGCGCATAAAATTCTCTTCGAATTATTTAAGCATAAAGTATCTGGCAATTGTGTAAATGTTTTTTGGTCATAATATGGGAAAATCGTATAACAATAAATTGTTTAATAAAATGTCGAGTTCGCTCTGCGTAGTGAAAGAGAGTGGTTGTGCTGCACCGAGATTGCTAAAAGTTATCGCCAGTGCAAGCGCTTGACCCCTGACCCGATACAGATTGCACATTCTGTTAAATTTAAATCAGCTGATGTGTAAGTTAAAGACATTTATTATAATTTTAAACAGGCTACCATATTCTGCATTGGCAGAATATGCAAAATAACGACCCGAAAATGTATTGGTCACAACCGCAAATGCCATATACTCAGCATCAGCCGGTATATGAGTACCAATTACCAGCTCAAAACCCCGGCTTTATGCCAATGTCACTTACCCAAAACAGTACATATGTACCACCAATGCAACACCAGAATTACATACCAGCATTCCCGAAATACAATAACGTGTCAACATTTATACCAGCATCAAATCAAGTCCCTAATACTCAACAAACCGATAATAGTCAGCCAATAGTCATTGACGAATCTGATGACGAGAAAACGGAGAACCCACACGAATGGCAACAAGTCAAAAAACGTAAAAGGTTTAACCTAAAACCCGTGAAACAACAAGTAAATCCCATCCCGGTCAACAACCAAAATAGATTCAATCTGCTAGCCAGCTCAAGTACCACTGAGGAAACACACGTAACAAATGATAAAAATGAGCAGAAAACCCTTAAACCTCCCCCCATATTTATACATGGAGTTACAAATTATGCTAAAATGGTCGAAAAACTAACAAACGTCATTGAAAGAGAACAATATAACACAAAAGCGATAGCAAATAACACAATTAAAATAAATACAAACACTCCCGATTCATATAGAGCCTTAGTGACATTTCTCAAAAATGAAAAAATCATACACCACACGTACCAACTAAAGGAAGAAAGAGCCTACAGAGTGGTTCTCAGAAATATGCATCACTCGGTGGATATTAACGAAATTAAAGAAGAATTACATAAGCAAGGTCATAAGGTGCGAAATATCATGAATGCGAGACACAGAGTAACAAAAGAACCACTATCGATGTTCTTTGTTGATCTGGAGCCTGCTGAAAATAACAAAAAAGTATTTGAAATAAAACACCTAAATTACCAACAGATATCTGTGGAACCACCACGTAAGAAAAACACAGTTATTCAATGCACGAGATGTCAGGCATATGGGCACAGCAAAAGTTACTGTACAAAGCCCTACTTATGCGTCAAATGTGGGGAGGCGCATAATACTACCCTCTGCACAAAATCACGAGACACTCCTGCCAGGTGTGCGCTGTGCCATGGACCACATCCAGCCAACTACAAAGGTTACCTAATATACCAGCAATTGCAATTCAATAGAGGAAAATCAACTGTTCCTCTAAGACCACACCGTGTATCGAAAATCGGCACACCTATTACTGCACAACCCGGGTACTCAGTTAACCTGAATAGCTCCACCTATTCAAACATCGCCGCTAGGCAGGAATCAAATAATCAGACTCAAGAAAGTAATAACAACGACATCACATTATCTCAATTCCTAACAAAATTTGAAACCATGTTTAGCCAACTCATGAGCCAGAATAGCATGATGATGAATCTGCTTACCACGCTAGTTGGCAAACTAAATTAATGGACTCCCTTCGTATAGCTTCATGGAACGCTAACGGGTTAGCACAACATCGCCTAGTAGTCGAGCTATTCCTCAAACAACAAAAAATCGACATCTTATTGATTTCAGAAACGCACTTCACAGACAGGAGCTACTTCAACATCCACAACTACCGAACATATAACACAAACCACCCTGACGGCACAGCACACGCAGGCTCTGCAATAATCATTAACAATAAATTATCCCATTATGAAATAGAGAAGTTCACAACCGACCACCTTCAAGCTACTATTATCAACGTCAAAAGCCCCAATGGTTCTCTAGTGGTAGCAGCAATTTACTGTCCGCCCAGACACTCTATAAAACAACATCAATATGAAGCATTCTTCCAAAAATTAGGTAGGAGGTTTATAGCCGGCGGAGACTATAACGCTAAAAATCCAATTTGGGGTTCTAGGCTAACCACTCCTAAAGGACGGGAACTACACAAGGCTATGTTAGCTAACAACTACAACCAGCTATCCACTGGCGAGCCTACATATTGGCCGACAGACTTAAATAAAATACCTGTTGCTGTCGATTTTTACGTCACAAAAGGCTTATCTTCAAACTATTGCAAAGTGGATTCGTGCTTTGACCTCCTTTCAGACCATTCATCAATAATAGTTACAATCAGCACCTCTGTAATCACAAAGCAAAGACAGCCTTCACTTTATAACTGCCACACAAACTGGGAAATGCTTAGAGAATATCTAACAGACAATACAATAATCAACGTTTCACTAAAAACAGAGGATGACATTGACTCCGCGGTTGAACACCTAACAACTAAGATACAGCGCGCTGCTTTTTACTCAATGCCACCAAATCATGAAAAAACTGAAATCATTGAGAATTATCCACTATACATAAAAACTAAAATCATCGAAAAAAGAAGAGCCAGAAGAATTTGGCAGCAAACCAAGCACCCTAATGACAAAAACAACTTAAATAGATTAACTAAGGAGCTGAAAAATTCACTAAGCGAATGGAAAAGCGAAACATTCAACGAATATATAAGTAACCTATCTCCTTCCCAACACAATGACTACACACTATGGATGGCCACCAAAAAACTAAAAAGTTCTAGAAATCCTATTCCACCAATTCGCAAAGTCGATGGCACATGGGCAAGAACTGAAGAAGAAAAAGCCGAGCTGTTCGCGGAACACCTATCAAATATATTTCAACCGCATCCCTCCGTAGCTACACCTGAAGATGAAAACGAGATCTTAAATTATCTAAATGCTCCACTGCAACTAAGCCCACCAATACAACACTTCACACCCGCAGAAGTAACAACAGAAATCAAAAATTTAATCAACAAAAAAGCGCCGGGGTATGACCTTATTGCCGCCAAACCATTAAAAGAACTGCCCCATAAGGCGATAATGGCAATAATACAAATTTTCAATGCCGTTATAAGGATGCAGTATTTTCCAATCCAGTGGAAATTTGGCCAAATAATTTTAATTCAAAAACCAGGCAAACCCGCTCACGAAGCTACTTCATATAGGCCGATAACATTGTTGCCAATACTATCAAAAGTTCTAGAAAGGCTAATACTGAAGAGATTGGCTCCCATAATAGAAAAACAGGAGATAATCCCTCAGCACCAATTTGGATTTAGACGGAAATACTCCACACTAGAACAAATCCACAGAGTGGTCGACGTTATAGAAAAGGATCTTGAAGAACATAGATATTGTGCAGCGGTATTTCTAGATGTGATCCAGGCATTTGACCGTGTCTGGCACCCTGGTCTATTATACAAAATTAAATTGTCTCTGCCACACCAATACTACCTTCTCATTAAATCCTACCTAAACGAAAGGTATTATCAGGTCAAGTACGAAGAAAGCCAGTCTAGTCTATATCAAATTAACGCGGGCGTTCCACAGGGTAGTGTCCTGGGACCAACTTTATACCAAATCTTCACAGCAGACCTCCCATGCGACGAAAATGTAGTGACAGCCACATTCGCGGACGATACCGCACTACTATCATCTCACTCAGACCCTATACTAGCATCGGCTAACCTACAAAACTGTCTCAACAACATGCAAAAATGGTTACAAAAGTGGCGAATTAAAATTAATGAAAACAAATCCACAGCTATAACATTCACCACAAAGCGTAGCATCGCTCCCCCGGTCTCGCTGAATGGCATACAAATCCCAATTAAAGAAGAAGCAAAATACCTTGGTATGCATGTAAATCGGCGACTAACTTGGAGAAGCCATATTATAAAAAAGAGGAAAGAACTGGACATAAGAATGAAAAAGATGTACTGGCTTCTAGGGCGTAAGTCCAAATTATCGCTTAATAATAAAGTGCTAGTGTACAAAACAGTGCCAATTCCTGTGTGGACATACGCGATTCATCTTTGGGCTTGTGCTAAATCTTCGAACATTGAAATAATTTAGAGGTTTCAAAACAAAACCCTTCGTACTGTAACAAACGCGGAATGGTACATCAGCAACAAAACGCTACATGAAGACCTCAAAATTCCGTGGATCAGAGAGGAAATCCAAAGAAACACAACAAACTATGTGAACAGAATACATAATCATTCCAATGTGTTAGTGCTCAATTTATTAGACAATGTAAATACCACTCGACGCTTGGATAGACTAAAAACATTAGACCTTACTAACTAGGGATTAGTATAATTACGGGGGATCGCCACTGGGCGACTACCCCTGTCATGTCATATCATGTCTTAGTCAACATAGTATGTAAGAACAAATTTGCTTGTTAGCCGTATGGCTAGTTGTAAATATTGCAGTAATAAAAAAAAAATTCAAGGGATTGAACCTTTTTAATGCGACAAAAAGCGACCTTCACTCGTCAATTGTCATTTTCTTTTCCTACAAATTGTAAAAAGCAATTATATATTGTGTTATTCTTGTAAACTCCGACGCCACTGGCCACGTAGATTTGTTTGGAGAATTTAAATACCGTACGCCAGGGGCAGCGAGTTCCTTCTCTTGAACGTTCAATTAATCGTTTGTAGTATTGAACTATAATATCACCATTTGTTGTTTTGAAATTTATTACTTCTTTTATTATTATAGATTTTGTATTTGTGTGTGCATAAACTTTGTAAGTTTTATAAACAGGAGGGAAAGGGCGGGGATGGCTCAGTGGTAGAGAGCCAAGCTTTGGATGTAATAGTCCAAACGCTTCCCGGTTCGAATCTCCCCAGGGTAGGAAATTTTTCTAATTCCCTGGTTGGTCGGTACCGTGTCCCAGTCTCCATTTGCCATTGGGGATCCAATTAATGGCACTCCTCGAATGACGGTCGCATTAGAGGAGTAACAAGGTCATAAACAAAAACATTCACACACAACAGCAGTTTAAGCATGGTTACGCACCAACACGGTAACCCGCAGAGTCGGGCTCTGTTGTGCATTGCACAAACTAACTTAGCCTTGTCTCACACCAAAAGCGATGGGCCTCTAAGACCTGTGAAAGCTTCATAATAATAATAATATAAACAGGAGGGAGGCACAATAAAAGTGAGTCCGATTCCGATTCCCGTAAGCTGCTGGCTTCTCGGCCTTCCACGAGAACCTGCAATCAGCTGTGATTTGGAAGATGGCGCCCGTTAATTTCGACATACCCTGTACACAACTAGAAAGATTTCCTCCCGTAAGCGGTTTCCGTGACCCCTCCCCTACTCCTCTGAGGTAATCTGTAGGCCTTTTTCCACCTATGCGGTTGCGGGTCGACAAAAAAGCTCGTTTGGCTCGTAACAAAGGGCATATTTGTAAAAAAATTAATACTCTGCGGGTTTATTTTTTAAAAATGAATATTAATCTTAACCGACATCTTACGTAATTGCGTTTTTCTTGAAATGTTGCTTTATTTAACGACCAATTAGGGTTTACTGAAGCACTTCTTAAGATGTAAACCTTCAAACGCTCGAAGCCTCTAGTGCCATTCTTTGACTTTACGCTCTATGATCAATACAATTTAGGATAATGGTTTGCTGTAAAAACCTTAACTGTCTTTGAGCCATAGATTAATTTTATTACAATTATTTCGTGATTATCAAAGTATAGTCCACTTGCCACAGTAATTTTTACTATAACATACAAACTATTTATTTCTGATAGCTTAACATTTTCGCATCTGATAAAACTGAATGTGTAAATTACTTGAGATAGCTGCATGAATACTGTTTAAGATGATTCATAAGTGCTGAAGTACAGCTACCTTAAGGGGATCTAGCTATCACCCCATTGAAGTTTCTGCTGCATATCTAAATGGAAGTTTTCCACAAACTATTCGAAAATTGTATTAATCGACTGTAATTAGAAAAATTAGAAACCCTAAATATGTGGATATATGCGTTTGATTTAAAATATGTAACTTTGTGCTTAATAAAATAGGTGTCATTTTATCTAAATATGATATACACACAGACTAAAAAATCGATATTTACAACTTCATCGCTTGTCAACGCCAAAACAATTTTTTTGATTGTTTTAAACCCAGCTAGGATTACTGTAAATTTCATTCATGCTCACTATTTGAACTTTAAGGTGTTTTTCTTGAATTCTTTCTTATGTAACCTATTCAAAGATGTATACCGTTGAAAACAGGTTAAAAAACTCTATTGAAATAAAAATTTGAAAATATAGAAATTCATTAAAAAAATTGAAAACTTAATAACTTTTAAAAGTTAATGTAAAAATCTAAAAATTACTTTTTCATATGCGCTGTAATTTATATCACTATACAAATTTTGGATTTTTTTTCTAACACAAACCTTAACGGATTTAACGAATTTATCCGATACTTAATTTCCACATTGTATAACTTTAACTTGCTTTTTGAGACCCTCGTTGCAAAATGTTAAGGTTTAAAAATTAAACAGTTCAGTTCCCAATAGGTAAGTACTAATCCTGGTTAAGTCTAATAATTTTACATAGATGTAAAGGGCAATGCATTGAACAGTAGTACTTAAAACGCTATTTGCACTGTATTAATTTGCATGTTTCACTATAAACAGTTTTTATTTAAATAGCCTAAATAAAACAGATTTTATGGTGGGAACTTATAATGTATTCGTGGGCAGTGGTTAGCCGTGCTTCGGAAGTTACATTGTTTTGGTTTCAGTTTTGGTATTCTGGTTTAAATGTCCGTGTCAAAAGTACTCCAGCTGCGGTGTCCCAACTACTTGTAAACTTATTTTGGGGTGAAGGAGATTAACTGGTGACCTGATGTCCCGTTTGGGGAGTTGCTGTGTTCATCGTGATCCAGTTGTGCAGGCATATTGTTGCACAAACATAAATTCAAAATTTTCACAAACACATTAACACAATTTAGAGAATGTTAAATATTTGTGTTTTTGCAGCGAGTGGACTACAAAATAGCACTTTATGTTTCAGTGAAACGTAAATACAAAGCGGGCACTTAAAACAAAAAGAATGGAACAATTAAAATTGATAACCGCTACAATGACTATTTCAACTGCTGAGCAGAATATTAAAATACTAAGCACTCTTTGTTTCTCTCTATCGAATTAACCTCCTGCGTTTTATCCGAATTAGTCACAGCCACAGCCAAATTACTGGTTGCTAATTCTAAAGAATGCGTCACCCTAAAATAGTCCGAACAAAATTGTTAAAATATAACCAATTTATCCTAATAACGACTCATCGAAACGTGAAACTACTAGGTAATATATTTTTCGTTATCCTGTCCGAATGAATACCGTTTCTTCTTCAATGTAAATATAATTACTTGAATTTTTTTAAAAACTGCTGTTGTGCGCTTATCGTAAATCAACTTCGCGCGTTTCGTTTTTAATTAAACCAGAGTTTGTTTTAGACCGTTACCTCGATAGGAAAACAGAATTCGCAGAATAAACCCCGTTCAGGAAAACTTCGATATGATTGGAATTTCGCGTCTGAAATTACATATGCCATGTGAATTTATTTCGCCGTGAAATATTTAAAATTCTGAAAATTCTGAACGAACTACGTCGGAGTTAATGTGGGAATGTTGATTAAATATGGAATTTATTTTTCATCCGGAACTGTTTGATAAACAAAAAGCAACGCATTTCGTAGTGTAAATAAACCCGTAAAATGCCAGCTAATTAAGTAGAAATGAATAGGCAACTTCTATATTTTCACCCTTCGCAAGGATAAAAATGGAACGATAACACATATTACGTCACGATAATGCTGCTGTTCCCAAACAGATAACGAAAACGGCGTCATTACCAGTTCGTTCTTTAAAATTTCTAAATTATCGAGCAGCAATCAAATAGAAATAGCATCTAGAATAGTTTTGTAAATTTCCAGCGAGGCTTAACTTTCTTTTTTTTAATACATTTGACATGAGATTAACAGCGTTATAGTAGGTAAAATTTTTAGAACAACTGATTTTTATTAGTCTTAATCAAAATTTATTATTTATTTACCAGTATGTTATCGAATATGTTGGAAGTACACGAGCACTACAGTTTACAGAAGTGTTTCACAGTTTGTGAATACTTACAATCTTTTTAAACACATTTAAAGAGATCTGTACAAATGCTTAGGGAAATCGGTAGGGTTAATAACAGCCAATTCAAGTAGGGCTCAAATTATAGAAATTGTGAGACCCGATAAAATTAGAAGAGAAGCACAACCCAGCACATCAATTACATAGTTCTTCTTCTTATAGTCCTTCTCCTATCGGAGGTTTTGGTATCCGGAAATTTGTTCGAAAGAAATTTGTTCGACGGTAATTTGTTCGAGGCCATTTGTTCGAACTGTAATTTGTTCGAACGGAAAAATATTCGATAGGGAATTTGTTCGAACGGAAATTTTTTCGAATCGAAAATTTCCTAGTGGGTGTTCGAAAAATATTCTCTTTAACAATTTTGAATATTTATCTAAAGAAAATAGATTTATCATCGCCTAAACAATTCTTAAGTTAGTTATGTGCAAGGAAAGTGATTAGTATTCCATTAGCAATCCCTGGTTTAAATGATTACTTTAATTAACAACATTTCCAAAATAATTTTTTAACACGCTTCTTGGAATGTAAATAACCATAATTAGGGTGACGATCATTATTATAATAATCCGATTCCCATTATCTCAAAGTTACCATCGTGATTCCCTGAAAAATAAAAGTACTGTTAAGGGATATTACCCCACCCTATCAGCCACTATATAAATATTTGCTCAAGTGTCTAAAACATTCTAGTTTTTCTGTTTGATCACGTTGTGTATCTTGCAATTTTCTTAAAATGGCTATGAATTTTATTAAGAGTTCGAAAGGCAAAGATATGTTGTCCTTTAACGGTTATTTATACGTACGTGACAGAAATTGTGATAGTAAAGTGTACTGGAAGTGCGAACATTTTAAGAAATTCTTGTGTAAAGGACGCGCAATTACAAAAAATCAAGATGGTATTAAGGAAACCGGCGAGCATAATCACGCTGGCCAAGCTGCAGAGATTGCTGCAAAAGCGGCCTACAGTGACATGAAGGAAGCAGCCGTTCAAAGCCGAGACACTCCTCACTACATTATATCCAACTCATCTTCCCAACTACACCCAGCAGCAATCGCCAGATTACCTGCGATAGAAACTATCAAACGAACAATTCGAAATGTGAGGTCAACGAAAGGCGGTGGGCCAGCTCTTCCACAGAATCGTGCTGATATCCAGTTTCCAGAAGAATACCGAAGAATCCACAACAGCGAGCAGTTCCTAATGTTTGATAGTGGTATGACTGAAATGCGAATTGTTATATTTACAACACGAAGAAATTTACAGCTTCTTGCGGATAGCGGCAATTGGTACGGTGACGGGACTTTCAAAACAGTGCCATTATTATTTGAACAGTTATATACCATTCATGGAATTGTTGACTGTGTAGCAATCCCACTGCTGTATGCGTTATTACCAAAAACTTAGAACCGCGAGTGAATCCGAATTCTATTATGATTGACTTTGAACTGGCCACGATTAAAGCTATTGAAGCAGAATTTCCGGAAACAGCGATACGTGGTTGCTTTTTCCACTTTACTCAGTGCATATATCGGCGAATTCAAGCGGACGGCTTAAAACAAACATACGACAATGACTTGGAGTTCGCTCTGAAGATGAGGATGTTATCGGCATTGGTGTTCGTTCCTCCTGCAGAAGTTCCGAATTCCTTTGAAGCTCAAATAGATAATGATGTATTGCCAAAGGTTGCACAGCAAGTGGTTGACTACTTCGAAGATACGTAGATTGGTCGCCTAGATCGCCGAAATCGACGTCGTCAACCACGTTTTCCCATCACTATGTGGAACTGCTTTGACTCCGTGGTAGACGGCCTACCAAAAACCAATAACTCCATAGAGGGATGGCATCGCGGATTTCAGGGGCAGATTGGGACAGAGCATCCGACTATTTGGAAGTTTATCGGCGCATTAAAAAGAGAGCAGAGCATAAATTATATGCGAATAGAACAACTAATTGCAGGTCAAGGCGTGCAAAATGGAAGAAAGAAGTATAAGGACAGCGCGGCGCGGTTATTAAATGTTGTAAATAGATATGTAGCGGGATGTGATATTGTTACTTATCTGCGTGGCGTTGCCCACAATATTTCATATTAACATTGGATGAATATGTATCTGTAAAATAAAGTAATTCATTATATATTCATATAAAATTTTATTATTGATCTTCTTTTTAGAATATTTTTCCTTTAGAACATTTTTCCATTCAAGCAAATTAACGTTCAAACAAATTACCGTTCGAACAAATTACCGTTCGAACAAATTACCTCGAACAAATTTCTTTCGAACAAATTTCCTGGAATCGGAAGTTTTGGCTATCATCATTGTTATACGTATTTTGTTGACGGCCGCTCGGAATAATTCGGTGCTGCTGCAGTTAAACCAATCTTGTAGGTTTTTCAAGTAAGTCTAAACACCTACATTGATAAAACATACAGTACAGCTGTCCTTAATTTGTTAACAACTAATAGGGCCATTTTAAAGACAGGGTTCGACGGATATACTTGGATCTTAGTTGCCACCACATGTTTGCACACTATTCTTTAGTTTGTTACGTTTATCAGTGCGCTAGTGTATGTAGTAAAGTCGGCATATATGGAATAGACCGGGTATTATGCAACACCCGATATTTTCAAAACAGGAGGTTCCATCTGTTAAACGCTGGTAATATTAGCATGGCCTTTTGCAATTTGAATCGATGATATAAAAATATTCGGCCGGTAAAATTGCATATCGTTGCAGAACGTGAGTTTGTGATTTTGGCGTATTCACAGTTTCTGCTGAGTGACAGTAATAAACGTATTGTGTCTGAAATTGTGAAAAATAAATTGTTCTTATACCAAAGTGAGTTTGTTAAAGTATAAATCACACGCAAAAAGCTTTAGAAGCAGTGAGAAGCAAATGTTTGGGTTATTTGGCAACCAGTTTTAACCCCCGAGTTAGAAAACGAACTTGTTCAGTATTTACTAATAATGCATCAGAAGTTTTTTGGTCTGACACGAAGGGACGTACGATCCATGGCATTTCAACTTGCTAGCCGTAATAACTTGCCACATCCATTCTCACTTTTGCAGGAATCTGCGGGAAAAGATTGGTTCTCTTCTTTCATGAACAGACATAAGGCTACGTTAAGTTTGCGGAAGCCTACTGGAACCTCCACAGCTAGAGCAGTTGGTTTTAACAGAGAAAACGTATCAGAATTTTTTGATTTACTAGAGAAGATTACGGTGGAAAAAAATTATGATCCTGGTCAAATATACAACGTAGATAAACCTGGGTTATGCATTGTACAATCTCGATGTCCAGAAGTAATTTCTATGAGAGGCAAGCGACAAGTAGGAGCACTTACGTCAGCAGAATGAGGTTCTTTAGTGATAATTGTACTGTGCATGAATGCAGCAGGTAACTTTGTGCCACCGATGATCATCTTTCCCCGCAAAAATTCAAGCGAACAGCTAAAAAAGGGGCGCCTACAGGATCCCTGTTTGCTTTTCATCCATCTGGATGGATTCAAACATTTATTTACAAAGTGGTTCGACCATTTCATAGAAAAGACCAAACCTTCAGCAACGAATCCAATACTGCTTGTGTTACATGGTCATCACACCCATACAAGGAACCTAGATGTGGTACTCAAAGCAAAGAAGAATTCTGTAACAATTTTATGCATACCACCACACACCACGCATAAAATGTAACTTCTCGATAAGAACGTCATGGGAGCATTGAAAACCTTTTAAAATGAAGATGTGAGAATTTTCATGCGAACAGAAAATCGTGCAGTAACACATTTTGATGTCTGCCAGTTATTAGGAAGAGCCTATCTTAAAGTGCAGTCTGAGGAAAGAGCTGTCAGGGGTTTTAGGGCAACTGGAATCTATCCGGTAAGAAAAGATATTTTCTCCGACGAAGAATTTGCAGGCGAAGTGCAAAAAGACCATGGAAATTTAGCTGCTGATATTGGACCTACAAATGTGGCGAATAATATTTCTACCAATTAGTAAAGAAGATAGGTACTCGTGGAAGAAAATGTGGACGTTACAATATAATTACATCCTGATAAGGAAGAATTAGAACAATCGATTAATCTTTCACGAGAAAAAGTTACCCGAAAAATAATTGATGAAGCTGGACCTAGTGGAATAAAAACTAAGAAGCCTAAACCCAGAAATATCCCCTCTAGTTCATCTGAATCTCAATATCAAATTGTAGTTGATGATTCATCTGATGATGATCTTCCATTAAGCTCTTATACTACGAAGTCACACAATGAAGATGCACAATGTATTTTTTGTCAAGAAAACTTCTCCATGAGCCGAAACAAAGAAATATGGGTGATGTGTGTTATCTGCAATGGATGGGCTCACGAAGAATGTACGAGTGCTGAAGGATATATTTTCGTACGTGATTTTTGTAAATAGTTATCTACTTTGTTCCCTACAATAAAAGTGTTGATAAATATTTTATTAGTGATGTTACGTATTTTTGTTCTATTCCATATTAACCTCCAGTTTTATTCATCGATTAAAAATTAATTTTTTTTTAAATTTTTATACCAAATTTCCAAAAACAATTTTTTTTTAATTTATTGAATGTTACTACTAGAAGGCAGTATAAGGTGTTTATTATTAAAATATTATAATCTTTAACACCTTAGGGTTTAGTTTATAGCGGTTTAAAGAATGGGTATTCCATATATGCCGACTTTACTCTATGGTTTTTGAAATTAAATGCAAATATGTATTTCTAAGCTGGTAATTAATAAAAATTGAATAAGAAAGAAGTTATGAATTGTACTGTATGCATAAAAACAATTACAGGTAGGTACCTACCAAGAGCGAATCCAACTTTTTTCATGGGGGGGGGGGCATGTAATAATACACAATTTATTTATAATAAAATATATTTTTGAACGGTAGTGTGCGAGGATTAGTTATAAATGGTTTAACTATAGCTTCCGCTAATTGCTGCTTGTTTGTGAAAACCCATTGCCGATGAATGCTTAGCATGGCTAACCCATTCAACTTATTTTCACCAATAGTGCTTCTTAAGCCATGTATTAATTAGGCGAAGGGAGCTGAATGAAAGCCTCATGATATCTGGCGCTTCTTTTACCTCATTCCGCATTTTGAACCACAACTCCTTTTCTCCTTCAATGCCTTCCAAATTGTATAAAGTTGCACAAGATGAAGTACTTTCATTCCATTCCTCCAATGAAACATCTCTCATGTTCCTCAGATGGAAATGTGTAAATGAAAATGCAGGCGATTTGTCTGCAGAAAAGCTGACTTCTAAAGATGATATGACGTAATCCAAGTAAGGAACTATTAGAGACCTTCTCCAAAACTGGGATGTATTTCCGGCTGGACGGTTGCTTCTATGCATTTGACAGCCAGCAAGGCGAGTGGCGGTTATATCAACATTCAAATAGTTTTCAATGTCGCCTGCTGCTTTCCAAACGTCAGCTATGACGTTCTTCGCATCTTCCGGATGCTCTCTTAGCATGACGAGAATAGTTTGAATGTGCTGATCAGTTTTTAACCATAGGCATCAAGTGCCTTCAATTGAATTGTATTTGCTACGGGTTCCACTATAGATGAATTAATGCTACTGACATAATAAATGAAGATCTGCTCAGCGCTGCATATTTGATATGCTTTTTTTTTGCTGTTTATACTTTTTCTGTTTTAATTTAAACTTATTCCACCTTAAAGGAGGGGAACAGTCGCCCCCTTGCCCCACCCCGGATACGCCCTTGGTACCTATGCAGAAAATTATATTCCATTCATTTCTGGTTATACCTATAGTGTGATTGACATAGCCATCAACTTTAATTTTTTGTTATTTATTTTGGATAAAGAACTCAAGATATATCAGGGCCTTGATAAAAAGCAAGGATGATTTTAATTGTGTTTTTTAATTATTGTCATATTGTCAGAAATTTGACTTATCAGCAAACAAACTTAATGGTGTCTTGTCTAGGTCACACAGAGGTTGACTGCAAACTTCATCAAGTGTTGTTCTTGACAGTAAAGGAACTCATAAGAAACAAACATGTGTATATCAATTATTCTTGGCTGGTGACAGCGTTAAGAATTTTGCCTTAGGTTTGGCCTGTGCAATCATTTCTGTAAAGGGTATATTTGTTTATAAAACCAATAATATGTTTTCCTTTATTTGCTTAACTAAACACACTGTACATATACTACTTTTTAAATTACAATCAATCGTAAAGTGCTAGTTTGTTTAACTTGTTATTTGCGTGTTGGATAAAAAAATAACAAGAAAGTATTTACTAGCTCTAGAAATAAAGCATTAACACCAGCCCTGCGTTTTACCAGGTACATAAATTAATTCGCAGACGCGTTTGTCGAGAAATGATAATCCTTGCGACTTTATTCCTCGTCACATCCATTAAAAGTAGAAATTTGAATTTTGCCATGGGGAAGGAAAACTGTTGGTGCGAATTTGTATAACGAAACCGCATGCGGAACTGTGAATGCGAAAAGAAATTACAGTTTATTCTTAAACCATTCATCAATCAATTAGGAAATGACGCTTACAACCGGCTTATTTCCCACGATTACATACTGCTCAAAGAGCACTTAATTATTTAGCACGCTTTTATGATGATAGGGTTATTAGCGGAAACATTTGGTTGCCCTGATCGTATGACCTGGAGCCCTCCAATGATTTGCCGTTTCCAAGTTTGAAAAATAAAGTTGTTAAACCTCCACAGATACCTTGGACGATTAAACAAATATGTTATCAAATTAGTGTAGGATTGCTACAAAATGATTTTTTAAAACATAAGTAAATTATATTAGGCTGCAAATGGAACAAGTCCTATAATCTATTACCAACACGTACTAAATAGTAAATACTCATGATAGTGAACTACTCTAAATAGTAAGTATGAAAAATATAATATTGGGAATCGAAATAGGCCAGAGCTTCCCAACCCGTGTCCCGTGACAAGACTGTAGGTGTGCCGCAAGAAAAATATAAATACGAGGAGCATTCAAATGTGAACAGAAATGTTTAAATTAAAATCCCTCTGAAGACATATCCAAAAAAAAAAAAATTTTTTTAACATATTTATAGTAATTGTTTCATTATAATATTTTTACAGTTGCAGGTACGATGTCGGAAAGTTCTGTTACTTGTAGCGTGCAACAACACACAACAATAATCAAATTTCCTATTAGTATTACCCGACTGCAGGCACACTACGGTGATCGATGTTTTTTAAAAGTCAGTGGTCGAAATCATTTCGCTACGGGCGAGCCTTTTGCGATTTTCTAAACCATGTTATTTCCAAATCGTGTAAAATAATCAGTGTAAAAACAGGTTTGCGTGTATTTTAAAAGTGTGCTGTATACATTTTGGCGTGTTGTAAATGTTATAGCAAAAGTAGAAACACTAAAGAATGAAGAAGCTTTAAACCAAATGCTTACCGTATTACGCTTTAAAGTGGCACAGCCGTAGCTGACCTACAGCTTAGCGTGTGCTCAAGTTACAGAAAGCACAAAAAGAAAATTTATTGGGCTAGTTTGCGGTTGCTTTAGGGGAGATGTTTCGATACTGGGATTTGAAACCCAGAACAGTCTAAGCAAACGTTAAACACTTGATTTATGTACCTGTTTTATCTTTCAGTTATAGATCATAAGATACAATTTAGTGTTAGTTACAATTATTGAATAATATGCATATGGCGCTCATGCAATATGGTTGTGTTGCCGTCGTGCTCCAACAAAATGTGAAATAGAAGGTGGTAAAACTATTTATTCAATGTTAAATGTAAGTGGTAGTTTTAGGTGGTTGTGTATTGGTTTGATTTCTCTATAAATGAAATCAGTTACGTTGAAAAATAGCATACTTGTTGAGAAAAACAATAAATAAATTTAAAATTCAGAGTGTCCTTCATGCAATATCAAAATTGGTGCATTCAATGTCGGAAACCTTATCACTACAGATGTGCGGGAATATCTGTTCAAGATGCCGAGTCAATAAACTCAGGTAACAAAACATTTACGTGCTCAAAATGTTCATCCTCATCTTCCTCTGAAGAGGTTGTCACACTTAGTGATATAATGAATGAGTTGTGTAATTTGGTATCTAAAAACTCATCCATGTACGAATCCATCGATGCTTGATATTCAAAAATTGAAGACACAAATAATCTTTTAAAAGCCCAAGATGTTCGAATTGAGATCTGTCTGGATAAAATTGAAAAACTGAATTACGAGAATGTTGAATTAAAAAAAGAAAATTTAGAATTAAAGATGCAATTAAGTCATCTGAATCAGTATTCTCGGTTAAACTCAGTTGAAATTTATGGTGTCTCAGGACTTAAGAATGAAGATACCATGCGGACTCTTCATGTGATAAGCTTGGCACTTCAATTTAGTTTTGATAAGCGAATGATAGACGCTGCGCACAGATTAAAGGCAAATAGAAATAATGAACCTCGAGGACTAATTGTAAAATTCGTAAGCCACATGGATAAGGAGGAATTTATGAAAGCTACAAGAGTCAAGCGCGACTTTAATACTTCCAATCTAATAAATCTCGTAGCTGGTCTGGATGTTATGCCTCCCAAGCCAATCTACTTTAATGAACCATTGACATACGAAAATAAGCAGCTATTTGCTAAATGTCGTGAACATAAAAAAGCACACAAAGTCAAGTATCTATGGGTACACAATAGGAAAATATTTATGAGAATGAAGGACAATAGTCAGGTCTTCAGAATCCTCACTACAGACAGTTTCAAGGATGCTCACTAATATGGTGGCGACTGGATGCAGGATCTACTATGTTTCCATATGTGCGTGGACTATAAAACAAAATTTAAAAATAGTTTATTTAAATTGTTTCCTGGGGGTTCTGATTTATTTGCTTTTTTATTGTGTGTCTTGTATCTTAATTTCCTTTTATGGCTCGTTAAAATTAGGCAATATAAAGTTAATTTAAGTTTTGTAGAAAAATTTGTTGCGCTATTTCGTGTGCAATCATTTTTATTTTTCTTTCTATGCAAAATAATTTCAAGTTATATGGAAAATTATCATCTGTTTTTTTTTTTAGATAAATATTGCATTTAAAAATATGCAATGACTGGTAGCATATTAAGGATTTCTCATTTTAATGCACAATCATTCATAAATGATTTTTGTGGGAATTAAAGAAATATTGTTAGCTGCTAATTATGATGTAATAAGTGTGACTGAAAATCACTTTAAGTGTGTATTGAATATAGATGAAGAAAACATTAATGAAGACACAGAAGAATATAGATCGGCCAACGAGGAAGAGAATCCTCCGACCATTAATGAATGCATGACTGCCATAGAAACGATAAAAGATAATAAAGCTGCTGGAATAGATGAAATAAGTAGTGAACTGATCAAAAATGGAGGACAGATGTTAAAAGATAGAATTCACGGGATAATCACTAGAATATGGGAGACAGAAGTAATGCTAAAGGACTGGAGGCTTGGATTGATCATACCGATATTCAAAAAAGGTGACCGTATGAAGTGTTCCAATTACAGGGAATATCGTTATTGAATCTTAACAATAATAATATATAAAAGATTAGGAAAATATCTACCGGCAGTAATAGGAGAGTACCAGTTTGGATTTGTAAAAGGAAAATCGACCATGGATCTGCTACATATAATGAATCAAATAATAGAGAAAGTCCATGAACACAATTTATCTACAAATATTGTTTATCGACTTCAAACAGGCCTTCGATAGCGATATTAGAGAAAGATTGTATATAGACCTGACAAAAATGGGAATATCTACAAAATTAGTTAGACTGATAAAAATGACCATGGACGGATCTAAAGGAGCATGATGGGATTACTGAAGACGTTCAAATTAATAGAGGAGTAAGGCAAAGTGACTCATTTTTAGCAGCACTCTTCAATATAACTCTGGAAGCAGTTATCAGAAAACTTGAATGCCAAGGAACCATCGCAAATAAATCCATACAGTTAATAGCCTACGCGGATGATCTGGTCATAATTGCAAGTGAAAATAAAAGCTTAGTGAAAGTATTTAATAAATTAGTTACTGAAGCGAATAGAAGAGGACTTAAAATTAATGAAAGTAAAAGCAAACTATTGAGATGCACAAGACAGAAAAGAACAGATGCGAAAAGCATAAGATTAGGACAATTTAACTTTGAGATAGTTAATAGCTTTAAATATCTTGGAGTAATGATAAACGGAACAAATGATATTACTATGGAAATAATACAACGAATACAAGCAGGGCATAAGGCATATTACATGTACAAAAGTCTTATGAATAATAAGAAAATCAGCCGTAAAACAAAAATGAAAGTCTATATAACTGCCATTAGACCAGTGGTAATATATGGAGCAGAAGTCATGACTAACAAAAAAGGAAGAAGAATGTCTACGGATTTTTGAAAGAAAAATCGTTAGAAGAATGTACGGCCCCGGTACACTAGAAAATGGAGACAAAAGAAACTTAATGAACTTTGAAATCAGAAACAAGATGCAAGGAGAGGACACAGTAAAAACCATCAAAGCCCATAGACTGAGATGGTATGGACATATATACAGGAAGCAGAGAGAAGATAAAGTGAGGAGTATTACCGAATGGATACCAACGGAAGGAAGACCAAAAGGTCGACCGATGATAAAATGGAAGAACCAAGTCATAAAAGACCTTAACAATATGAGAATTACAGGATACAAAGAAAAGCTGAAGGACAAGAAAAAATGGAGGGATATTGTTAAGGATGCCAAAACCCACCCCAAGCTATGAATTCGTTCACATGTAGTAATATGGAGTGATTCACCATGTTAATTGAATCAATGAAACTCCGGAAGAGGAGTGGCTCTATTCCAACTGGAATGTCAGCCTGCTATTATTATTATTATTATAGGTGTGACCGAAACTTGGTTATCTCCAAGGGTCACTGATAATGCCATACACATTCAAGGATATACACTTATCCGCAAAGATCGAGTTACAAACACCTGGGGAGGTGGAATAGATATTTCTCAAGATGATATTGTAAATAATATCAATATTCAATAGGGGGATCGGTCTTGGAAATTAAATCTCTAGCAAAAATTTAGGATTAGGATTGATAAGACACTCAGGTTTAGGGAACACATTTCTAATATCTTGCGTAACGCATACCTGAATTTCAAAGTTATATTTCAAAACAGATTCTCCTTAAACCAAAATATTAAAACTGTGCTATGCGAGTCCCTGGTTCTGTCTCAATTCAATATTACTGCGATATAGTGTACGGACCTTGCCTGGATAGTATTGACATTATTAAGAGAATTCAGCGCATGCAAAACTCTTGTTTACGCTTAATTCTTGGTATATCAAGACATGAACACATCTCCCACAAATTAGCTGATATTAGTTGGTTGCATATGTCAAACAGACGGTTACTGCATTCCGCGAGTTTATATCATAAAATTATTACTACTATAACACCGGCTTATCTTTACAGTTCAGATCGGATATTCATAATATTAATGTACGTAATAAGTATATGATAACACCTCCGTTTCATAAAACTGCTTTATTCGAAAGATCATGTCGCAAAAATTTATAAGCCTCTGCCAGAATATTTAAAAAGACTGTCTCCAAATAAGTTTAAATTACAATACCAACAAATCTTACTTGAAAATCAAAATCAAACTAACACAAGTTAATTACCCACTTATAAATTTTACTGATATTTTTTCCAATTTGCTCTGTTTCTGTTAATGTATTAGTTCTCAATCTGAATCTAGAACTGTGCTTACCCTAAAATAATATTTGAGCTGTAGCGCCTTACTATACTATATCTAAAAAAGAAGGAATAATGGATTAAGTGGAAGAGCAGATCTCTGCTAGTTATACATTAGTAGTCATCTGAACTTCGCCCCTTTGGAATAAACATGCAACCTTTATTATGCTACTGGTAGCTAATATAAATAAAAAAGTTGTATGGATGTATGTAATACATACTTTGTCGTTCCAATAAACGGCAATTATTATTATTATTATTAAATTAGAACCCGGGTTATGTCCGCACAATGAAAAATCTTAAAACACGTAAGCGTAAATACTTAAAATATGTTGTTACCAACTTCATCGTCCGTGCGTACAGAAAAGAGAAAAAGAAACAGTGAGCTCTATTTTGGGACCAAAATGGAAATGTGAGAGTATTTTTTAAGACACCAAAAAATCACTACGCTAGAAATGGCAAAATAAACAGTTTCTGTAGCAAAGTTCCTACAACTGTTTAAAAACCGACATGAAATTCTTTTATTAACTCTACCGAAAAAAATATAATCTGCATATCCATATCTTCCTATACATAATGTTCATCTATTTTAAATTTTCATCTGCTTATGGGCAAGTAGTTAGTAAATTGTATTAATATAAATATCGATATTAATTAATAGGTTTCCAAGAGCGAACTGTACGAAATAGTGAACAGGCTGTGCACTATATTTAGTTACGTAAAACATTAATAATGTTATGATTTAATTTACGTGCTATACCTGGAAAAGGCTCCAGCAACCAAGTGCAAACCAAAATGCGAACTTTGTGGAATATATCAAACTGTGAAACACTTTCTGTGTGAATGCCCCATATATACACGGGAAAGAAATAATTGTAATCAAGACTCACAACTACAATACTATTTGTATCACCTGTAAATAATACAATTAATTTTATAAATAGTACTAATTTAATAGACAAAATATGGGATATCATTATGAAACATTATAAAACGTAATATTACGATTATACTTGTATGATACAAGTGTCAATGGCCTTGTCGTCGTGATACTATATACCATAATAAAAAAAACTAAGTCTGTACTTCATTTTCCAGCATTAAATAACAGACTACGGACGGATACAATACACTACTAAGTGTACTGTATTCGTCCGAATTAGTAACAGATACCTAATTTCACTCTTTCATTGCCATTTCATCATATGCTACTTCCGATGAGTATAGTATTTCAACATAAAATATTAGTTCGGGATCAAAGACGTTGAAAATTATAGACAATTAAAGTTTTAGATATGCGTATGTAAATAGCGCACAGTTAAGTTTAGTATTGTAATTTAATTATGTGGTATTTCGAATAAAAGAAACATGCACGAATAACCTAATGGTTTAAACGCAGCTCATCTACTACTTAACATGGACAGCTGCATCTTAACTGGAAGTAATTACAGATTTTTAATTGTATCGGTCCCTTCTAAGGGAAGTCGTAAACTCTAAATGACTTTCATTTGAAACGCTTTCGTTATTAAATTAACAGAAGCGGTTGCTACTCGAATAATTCTTCTACGTAAAGTAATTACGATATTAATCTACTTCAAATGTAACATATACGAAACAAGTGGTATATTGTAAAATTTAGCAATGTTAAAAACATCAGAAGAAACTACCACTCAAAGTTATAAACATTTCGACAAACAAAAAAAATCTGAATATTCATTCAAACAAAAAAATGAAACTTAAACATTCATCATATTGCTAACAAATTGCTTAAGCACCAATTTAAGCAGAAGTAAAATATTGTGTAGTCTTATTATAGCTAGCAAATGGAGCAGTTCAGTACCATTTCTGATTACGTCTTGCAATTCCATTTCGTGAAAGTTGTAAATATCTTGATTCAATCAAAATGGGAATAACACCAATTCTTACCAATTCTCCACAATTCACAGGATCGTATCACATTTTCATGCAATTATTAAGAATTCGCCAAACACAGAAAGCAACAACGCCATTTATTTACTTTGACACCCTAAACGATCTGAACATCAAACGGTCCAAACTCGAAATTCGAAGCATGTGTTTTCATAAATCCAGGATTGGATTTGAGCGGTAACCGAATATCTCTGGGCAGTGTCGTTTTAAGGTAACGGCGGAAAGGGCGCGCGCCGGGGGCCTCTAAGTGAAGGGGGCCTCGCGCCTTGTTAACAAAAATTTTTTTTATGTAACCTGATGCATGAGTATGTATGCAGTCTGTATATGTAGTAGTGTATTATCTATTATAAGTTGCTTAGAAGCCTAGAGCAACAACATCGCCTTAGCAGGTACAAATTACTAAGGTCCGACCGGCGGCGGCAAATATTTGGCCGCAATAATAGTTCATTGTCTAAGTCACGTTCCAATCGGACCGATTTTCTCGCTTCTCTGTTTAATACTGTTAATCTTTTTACTTTCCCATACCTTATAGGTATAGGGTAAGTATTGAAATCATGAAAATTTTCGAAATCGAGATTTTAACGGATATATCCGTTTTGGGTCTCTAGGAACCCAAAAAAGTGGTTTTTAAAAAATGTCTGTCTGTGGGTGGGTACGTACGTATGTACGTATGTACGTATGTGACGCTCCTACAGCCGAAAATATTGCTCCGATTTTGATGCGCTTTGGAATGCGGGGGTGTA
>JABXWE010005453.1:0-24611 GCA_014611495.1 Limonius californicus
TCAGAACGAATTGCTAGATGCAATCTTGCAAATTTACAAGCAGGAGATATTAAAAGAAATTAAATCTGCAAATTTCATTGCTTTGGAGGCCGATGAAACTACAGACACTTCTAATCATCAGCAAATTGTTGTTATTATTCGATACGTGTTTAATGGACAAATTTTTGAACGCTTTTGGTCTTTGGTATAGGCATGCATTTCCACAAATTATTTTTTGATGAAACTGTGAAATCTTATCCTATGTTGGACAGTGTAACATTGAAAAGTGAACTTTCAGCAATTTATGAGCGCGATGACATGTGTGACGTAGGTGGTATTTTGCCACTTTTAGTGACTGAACGCATTGGCGGTCCTATCAATAGAAGTTCGTCCAGTCTATCCCGGATTTTGACAACAAAGTCATAGACGTCTTTTCCATCATGAAAAATAGGAGAATGGATTTTATGTACAAAAAATAGGTAAGTTTTTTCTTGTGCCCACCCTCTTTCTTAACTCACGAGCCGCCACTGCACTTTTCACACATTCTTTAGAGGCGGTGGTAGTTAACCAGTAAGAATTTGGCCGATACCTAACCAACAGGATAAGTTGTATCGAAAGACGCAAGAACGTTGTCGGGTGGATTTATCCTGAGAATTAATTTATACCGTCTACATCTATCGGAGACTTTTATCGGAACATAAAAGACTGGCCCTTAGGGGGGTTTCCCAAAACACATACATAACAAAAATTATGAATTTTGTGCGGAACTTTATCATTACCTGTATATAAGTTACATTTTTGTAATTGCACTCGACAGTTATCGACGAGTAGTTTTGGTGCAATAATTTATTATGTTAAAGAACTTCCAGGGATAACGTGGTACGTATAAAATGGATATTTGATACAACCGTACTTTGGAAAAAATAGTACATTGATATTAACAATAATAATTTAAGACCATTTTAATTTGTCCAAATATGCTATAATACGGAAGATTTATACCACCTAATTAATTTCATTATTACTGCTTCAGAGTGTGAATACAACCTACCACATGTGTTGAATATATTCAGTATGTGTGATGTACAAATAGTTGTTAAGGTATTCCGATAGTGAGCTGTAATACTCGATTTTGAAGCTCTGGAGTCACTATCATACATCTCTAGTTACACAAGTACGTGTACGTTACGAAGACATAAGGACAGAATCAAACATATACTCCATAAACGAAAGAATAGAAGAAAATAAAGAGAAGTGGATACAGCATATCAACGAATGATAATAGAACTCCCAAACAAATCCTGTAATACAAACCAAATGGAAGAAGAGATGTTGGTAGACCAAAGAAAAGATGGCGGCAATAAAATTGTGAAGACAGAATAGGCAATGAAATGCCTACTCCGTGAAGTGAAGAAGAAGAAGAAGACTATCAAAATTACCACTCCATAATTCAAGAAAATATTTATCTAACTTATATTTAGAACCGATGTTTGAATCTTCTAAATTACTATAAAAATTACTGCCAAGAACTCGAGCGCCTTTATCCAGACAGATATTTAACAAAAAGCTGCAAGAATGAATATTTCCATTTATTTAAAAAAGATCAAAGTGCTGCATATAATGTGTTTAAAAAACAGATAAAATTAATTCGGAAGAAAATAACTACGTTTCTCTAACGATAGATATGCAGGCTGTCAAAGTGAATGTAAATGCTAGCGCAAGTTTCTTAAACTATGGTGCTGCAGTTTCACCCTGTACAATTTGGTTTCTCACAAAGTGGTTTGTTATTGGTTTACAGAAAGAGAATCAGACCTGCAAGCATCTACTTTTACTTGCATCATACTAGAACATCTAGAAAAATTCAGTCAATCAGAAGTTACCGATTGTATTATTCTCCATGCATTTACCAAAGTTGAATAAACATTCCTGCAAATGTATTATTAGATTTTTCAGTACAACATGACGTAGATATCTTCCAAAAATATATATGAAAAAACTTATAATTGTGTTTATAATATTCTACCTATCTGACTCCATCTTTCTTGTGTAACACTTAAACTATTCAACTGAAAATGTAAAACCGCCTATCTGCAATAATATAAATATCAATATCTCCTATATGTGCTTATTGGCGGCCAAATAAGTGACGTTTATGTTAAAAGATGTTGGTTTAGACCCCACTGGCAAAGGGGCCTCGGTGGAGTAGTGCGGATACGCACTGCTACTCGAGGTCACACTGAAATGCGGCTAAATCAGCAGCGGGGCCAAGCCTGGGCTGACGCGACTGCATTTCACTTAGTTAAGTTTAGGGTGCATGTTGCATGAATGTTCCGCCTACACCTCCCTGAAGTAATGCGAAAGCGGTTTCCAGGGGGGGGGCGCGGTAGTATGAATGAATGAGAAAAAAAGGACCCCACTGGCAATATCAGTGTAAACAAGAAAAACTTACAGAGTTTTTTGTGCTTCCTGTAAATGATATATTTTCACAGAGGAAATATTGTTAGAACACCATCGATATGGTATGGTAGTAAAAATTTTTTCATCACCTTCACTTTTCGTGGCGTTTCAAAAGGAAAATGGCGGGACGGGTTGTCTGAAACATCCTGTATACTCCGGCTAGTTCGAACTTGTATTTTGGATCGACTGTAATTTCCTATTAAATTCTGAAGCCTCGTTTATCATCTTACGTAGAGCTCCTATTAAAGTTTTAAATACGGACACTTTCTAAGTAGGGTCTGGTACAACTGGGCGCCGCCGACTGGGCGCCGGCCGACTCGGCGCCAAGCCGACTGGACGCCAAACCAACTCGGCGCCCGCCAACTCGGGGCCTGCCAACTCGGCGCCAAGTCAACTCGGCGCCAGCCCAAAACTAATATTTAAAATAAAAAAGGAATAAAGCCACACTCTAAGAAAAACAATACTAAAATCAGGAAAATATCCAGGGAAATAAAATCCAAATTTTGGCAGATACTGATCTGCAAAATACTTAACTTCTTTTCGCTTTATTCTATAAACCAGAATACTTTCTTTGTTATTTTGCTTAAGTGCTATATTTCTTTTTCTCTACCTCTTTTTATGTAATAATTAACACTGTGTGATTTTGACAAACTTTATTTATTAAATTAACATATTTATATTTACATTCTTAACTTAAAGTTAATTGTGCGAATACCTAGCCAACAGCCCGAATAAAATGTTCTAACCTGACCTAACCTAACCTTTTTCCTCCTCATTCATTCATACTACCGTCCCCCCTACCCCGGAAACGCTTTCGCATTACTTCAGAGGGGCGCAGGCGTCCCTTACACAGTAAACATTCATGCAACATGCAGCCTAAACTTAACTAAGCGAAATACGGTTGCCCCAGCTGAGATTCGACACCATAGCGGAACGACTACAATTCGCTGTGGCCTCGAGTGGCAACGCGTTGCTGCGCTACACCACCGAGGCCCCTAACCTAACCTAACCTAACCTAACCTAACTTAACCTAACCGCCTGTAATAAATAAATAAATTGCATATGGGAAATGTTTGCGGGGATATCCGAATACACGGTTCCGCACCCTGCTGCCACTTTAACCCTGTCTGAGGTAATTAGTGACGTGGCGCACTAACCCAGAAGGACCGACGGTTTTAGGTACTCTCCGTAAATTGTAAATTACTTGTTGTAAGCAGAAAGTTTGCCAGCGTTTGTCAAAATAATAATATCCTGCTGAGGATTTAGTAAAAATTCATGGTAAAATTTTGTGTTGCGTTATGCCTGGGTATAACTTGGCGCCGAGTTGGGCTGGCACCCAATTGGCTTGACGCCGAGTTGGCGGGCACCCAGTTGACTTGGCGCTCAGTTGGCTTGGCGGCCAGTCGGCGCCAAGTTGGCGGCGCGCAGTTGTCCCTTACCGCTCTAAATATATAAAGCAAACCAAAAACGCTACTAAATACATCAACTGGTATCGACATTACTGTTGATTCTTGTTTATACAAGCAAATTTTATCTTTACATTAATTATATATTAAAATTGTAAATTTAAAACAAGCCTACCCTCATAATAGAATTTTACCTTACATTATATTACGTTATACGTATACATTAATGTTAAAATATTAATTAATGTCCTCAATATACAAGGCGTTGTTTAATTCACTGGTAAAAGCATATAAAGATCTATACAAAACATTCGGATAAATGTCTGAAAGCAATACTATTGGTGAACCTGTTTCTGGGTTTATTTTACACTGAAGTACATACGTTTTACTCATTTCTTATGAGTGCTTCAAAATATTAGATAAGCACTTTCATTTATAATTTTGCGATGATGAAATAAATGTTACTACAGACAACAGATATTGGTAATGCATAATAATATTTACATTAATCGATTACATTGACTTTGTTGCATTCTATCGGTCAATAGAATAGCTGGTTTAATACAGGCTTGAATGATTTTGATGTCAAATTGCAAATTATCTCACTAATTCATGTAAACCATCTACTCCACGTTAGTTGAAATACGTACTACTCTGTATAGTGATTTTCTTCTACTTTTTTACAATAATTTAATTTAAGAACAACTCTACAAAATTTAAATACGAGAAAATTACCTGCCATGCTTACAGATATCCAACAAAACTGGCACCACAGACACAACACCTTTACAATAATTGCAAACTTCATATTAATGAACAGGTTTAATTCAAACAACTCGACGTCGACCGAAATACATTGGGTAAGCGATAAAACTTTACGAGTTTCGCAGATCAAAGTTGTGAATTTAAAAGACTATTATCGTTCAGAGCAGATGGTGAATAACGCTTAGTGTACACGTACACTTCTCAAATTTGTTTTGACCCAGAACGCCGTTACATATTATCTAAATGTGTAAATTTCAAGTAGATATTCGTAACATGGAAAACTGTTACATTCGGTTATATATTAGCATGTCTTAGAAGACGTAGTATATAGGACAGATCGTGTAATCACGCCTTTATGGTTATTAGAGGTCAATATAAACGAACCGAATCAAATTGATAATTAATTCCCATTTGGCAACCACTAGTTACGACAATAAAAGCGATTATTCATCAATTTAATTAATTGAAGAGAAGCTAATACAATTTGTAGAAGCAGGAAATCCGGTCAGGCTATTTTAATTGCTTAATTGTTAAATTATGAGATGAAAATACACCGTCGTAGAAGCGGAACGGAAAATTAATTAAATGGGGTAAATATTTTAAATAACGTACAAATTTACTGATTTAAACGCTAATGTTTTCATTGTATTAAGGAACACATTTACAGAAGGTATTATCGATTCAAAAAAAATAATTTTTTTTTACATGATCACCAGGGTAACACGAAAATACCTTCCTCCTTATGAACTTTTTTAAAATTAAACTCCGTATTATGTTGCGAATCGTGTCTCCTGGAAGACCATTTGAAAAATAGTTCTCATCTGCAGCAACTCTAAGAAATTTCGTTTGAGAATGGGATCAGAAATTATACTTCTTGTAATAGCTAGAGCAAGTTTCACCAGAATAATTGGGAGCGTCACCTCTTCCGATGGTAGACTACTCCAGAACGATAGAGCACAATGCATATCCATATTGGTGATTTCTTTCCAAGAAAAACACGCCATATTTTAATCTTTAATTGTATATATAGCGGGAAGAAATTTTGAAAATAGTCTACGTCACGGATTTACTGGAGATTTAGCTTTGAAATCTGGTAAAGGTGGACAAGATTCGTTGATGAAAGATTATTCAATTCGCAATAAACTAGTTCATAAATTTGACACATTGGCAAAGTTCTATAGTAATTGGAACACACATTTAAATCCCGGTGGATCTCAAAGAAATATCTACAGAATTTACTATAAGAACGCCAGTGGTGCAACAGCACCTTTTGTCATACCACATGGAAAACAAAACAGCTGTGGCTGAAAGTTACTGGCCAAATATAATTGGATGACAACATAATTATGACAATGAGAGCACAATACTGGAATAAATAACTCCACAATAGCAAGAGATTACTATAGATTTGGCCAAAAAAGCATATGTCGAGCTAGCAAACAGTAAAGCGAAGGTCGGCATGGTCGTTAGAGACCAACAGAATTGTCTACTCCGAAGCAAAAGAAAACCAAGGATTTTGGAATTAAAGGTTTTTTAAGTGAAACCCAATTTAAAGCAGGTTCTTCTCGTGCAACTGTTAAGGTTTCATGTCCACAAGAAACAAAACCAGCTAAATAAATAGAGAGACGAGGTTCGGTAAGCGTTTGGAAAACTACAAAGCATTTGATGGATGCGTCTTGTTAGGTGCAGAAACATAGCCGCTATCAGCTAGAGACGTTTACAAACTCCTGAAAAAATTGCAGTTCTAAGAAATTTCGTTCGAAAAGTATACTTTTGGTAACTGCTGCAGCACTTGTCCATTCACAAATTTCAGAAGAATTATTGGAAGGGTTAATACCTCTTCCAATGGGAGCATACTCCAGGACAATATGATTGAAAGCAAATCCACTGTGGTGGTCCCTTTCCAAGAAAAAATCCCATATTTAAATAATTCGTTGACAAAGCTAGAATAAATTTCGTCAACAGTCTAAGGCATAAGCTCACTGAATATACAGCTTTGGACTGTGGTAGAGTTGGCCAATATCCGTCCATAAATTAAACGAATTGACAAGGGTAGCTAGTAATTTGAACAAATATTTCCACCTCGTTGAACCGCAAATATATATCTTTGGAAATAATTACAAGAACGTCAATCGTGCAACAGCTTCCTTGTCGTAGAGCCAAATACATGGAAAATTTGCTACCAATCCACTGGAGCTTCCACGCCCATCAATTTTTCCAATTGTCATTTGCTACAAGGTATTGGACAAAATATAATTGTATAAGGAACTACGAAAATAAAGACACAATACTAAAATGAATAACTATAAAATAACAAGAATAGCAAAAGATCGCTCTCCAGCTGGCAGAACAAGCACAAGACGACCTAGAAACCGCTGGAGTGAAGATCTGCAGATTGGTTAGAAAACAAATGTAGTTGTCTATGCCAAAGTAGAAGAAGAATCATGGAGCTTCGATCCCTGTAAAAACGTTGGACGTCGCAGGGGTACTGTTGAAGGAAACTGTACGTTCGGCCATGGTATAAAACCCCACAATTAAGCGGGTGTACAAGTGTCGATTTCTCTGATTCTGAAGTAATACCATAGAAGAAAATATATAAGCTATTATTACTATTTTTGCTGACGATTAAGTTGAAGTGCCTTTCTAGAGTTTAAGTATTGATATTGGGCATTTTATTTACCTACGCACTATTTCTATGTTATGAAAGTTTTAGATGATTCGAATTCAAACCAGAATCCATCTAAGGGAAATCGCATCACTTATTTATTTAAGCCGCTAGCAGTTCGTTGATGTTCAGCAGGTATTAGTAGCGCTGGCTTATTTAATATGTAATTGAATAAGTTGAATATTTAAGAGGTCTTATTTCATAAACAATGAAACCGGAAATTCAAAAATAGGCTTTAACGTTTAGCAGTCTATAGCAAAAGTTATCTAAACCCGCTGGGTTCTAGAATGTAAGTGCTATTCTTGGCAATTTAATAATGAAGGTTTTATAATTTAATGCTCTAGAAATTACTGATGCAGACAAGTACATAAACGCGAGAGATCTTAACACTATCTTTGGGAAAAGGAGTTTCTCTAATATTACAGAACAGATTTATATCAAATGTAGAAGCGTTACCACGATTTATGTTAATAATTCTGATTAAATTGTCTGAAAAAGTTAGCTAGACTTACGTTAACACTAGCATTATGTTCTTGTTTTGGTAAGCAAAGGCAGGTAAATTTCATAATTAAATAAAGACTCGAATTACCTTAAGCATGAATGAAAAAAGCAGTGAAAAACTAAATTTACATGCGTTGTTATAACAAAACATTTAGTGCTGGTAACTGGTATTTAAGAACTACTGTTTTACAATCAAAATACGAGAGGAATTCAAAAACTTATCTACCCACCATGAAATAAAAGAGACACAAAAATGGTAATAATTTTATTTTTCAATATAACATCCACCTACATCAACGCTCTTACACCATCTATCCGGAAGTTGGTTTGTTTATACCTTCAGAAAAAATTCCTGTGGCTGACTAGCGAAGTAGTCATCAACGGTCTGTTTCGTTCGTGTTCGCTATCTGAGTAAAATCATCGTCCTCTTAAATATTTTTTCAGTTTTCTATACAGATAAAAATCAGATAGTGCCATACCTGGGTCTGGTACAACTGGGCGCCGCCGACTGGGCGCCGCTGACTGGGCGCCGGCCGATTCGGCGCCAAGCCAACTGGGCGCCAAGCCAACTGGGCGCCCGCCAACTCGGCGCCAAGCCAACTCGGCGCCAGCCCAAAAATAATATTTAAATTAAAAAGGGAATAAAGCCACACCCTAAGAAAATCCAAATGTTGAAAGTTGCTGTTTTGCAAAACACTTAATTTCTTTTCACTTTATTCTATAAATCAGACTCCTTTTTCTATTATTTTGTTTAAGTGCTATATTTCTTTTTCTCTACCTCTTTTTATGTAATAAATAATAATTAACACTGTGTGATTTTGACAACCTTTATTTATTAAATTAACAAATTTATATTTACGTTCTTAACTTAAAGTTAATTGTGAGAATAGTGTGGCCAACAGTCCGAATAAAATTTTGTAACCTGACCTAACCTAACCTAACCTAACCTAACCTTTTTTTCTCACTCATTCATACTACCGTCCTCCCCCGGAACCGCTTTCGCATTTCTTCAGGGGGTGCGGGCGTCCCTTACATACTAAACATTCATGCAACATGCACCCTAAACTTAACTAAGCAAATGCGGTCGCCCCAGTCGGGATTCGATCGGCCCAACGGAGCGACTGCATTTGCTGTGACCTCGAGTAGCCAATGCGTTCTCGCACTAGACCACCGAGGTCCCTAACCTAATCTAATCTAACCTAACGTAACCTAACCGCCTGTACTATGAGGCACTATTACGACATTCTCAGAAATTTGTAAATTGCTTGTTTTAAGCAGAAAGTTTTCTAGCGTTTGTTAAAATAATAGTATCCTGCTAAGGATTTAGCAGAAATTCATGGTAAAATTTTGTGTTACGTTATGCCTGGGTATAACTTGCCGCCGAGTTGGGCTGGCGCCCAGTTGGCGACGCCCAGTTGGCTTGGCGCCCAGTTGGCTTGGCGCCCAGTTGGCAGGCGCCCAGTCGGCGGCGCCCAGTTGTCCCTTACCGACCATACCTGGGCTGTAAGGTGGGTGTTCAATTTCTTAAAACCCACATTCCTCTAAAACAGACACGACCTTTCGAGCTCTGTGGACTTATGCATTCTCATGCAAATGCAAGATACTTTTCTGATGCAATTGTTGGCGTTTGTCACAAATAGTGGTTTTTAGAGTATTGTATATAAGTTTCTCAGTAAGTGTAGTCGCTCTTGGCATATATTCGATCAACAATATTCCCTCTATATCCCAGAAAATGGTGGCTTTTACTCCCCAGCAATGAGAGGTGGAGAACCCTTATGGACCCATTGCATGGATTTTTGTTTCGTCTCAGAATCCCAGTAATTAACCCAAGTTTCGTAACCAGTCACCATTCGTTATAGAAACTCTAAACCCTTCTCTAAAGTGGATAAATGTTGGTCTCAAATTTGTTGGCAGTGCAATTTTTATTCCGGAGTTAAGAACCTTGAAATCCATCGCGCTGACACCTTGCTCAAGCCTAATTTCTTGTGTAAATGTTAATGAAGTTTCCCTCAGAAATTCTGAAGACATGGATGCAACTTTCAAAGTGGATCCTCCAGGACCACAGCCTCCACTTGTTATGTTCATTTTAAGATGTGCCGCTTTATATGAATTCTTAATTTGTTTGCCGCTTCGTCAGAATTAATCACGTTATTTTAATTGCAGTCTTATTTTGGGTTACCATTTCTGTTTTGTCTTTCGAAGTTTGAGATATGTTAACAGTTTCTTTTGTGTCAAAACTGCAGACTCTTGTTTTTTTCTCCACGCTTGACCTCGGACGCTTCCGAGAACGCACGTGTCCGTTTTCGTTCTAGAACTTTTACATAACATTTCGAAATATGGTGCAATCTTTTGGGGGAAAGTGGAGATTCCCGTTGCGTTTTTAAGGCAGTCAATTTTCGATCTCTGACAACTCCGGTTCTCCGAGAACTCCATCAATCGGGAACCGTAATTACGTTAAGTGCTGCAGGGGCGGCTTCTGAGTTTTCGCTCTAGGGGTATCCGTTATGTGTGTTTCGTTTCGCTGTTTTACCAAGGGGTATAAACAGACCTTCGGCTACTGCCGGATTTATAGGAACCACTGGATTTTTAACCCCCGGTAAAGCCTATTGTTGGGGAATTGATAGATCGCCGTTGGGCGGATAATATGCGAAGCCCAGCTCCCGTCGTTCTGCGGCTATTTTTTTATACCATCGAAGAGCCGTCTTACGTTCAACGTTAGCAGCCTGTTGAAATCGCCGTTATATTGTGCCTGCCTCGTTTTATGCCATCCACCGGAATTCAAGGTAAAAACATCCAGTTTTGTGTTGTGATAAAGAAACCTTTTTTTTTGCTCGCGTTAACTTGCAGACTTCAAATTTAACTTCATGTAAATCCAACAGAAAAGCGACCTTCAGTCGCCATATGTGGTATTAGTGGTTTATTATCAAACTACCAGATTATATTCTGTTACTTTTGTGAACTTCAGCGTCACTGGTGTTTTGTAGCTGTATGCAGAACGTAAATCCCGTTGCACGAGTGGCGGCGTGTTGTTCTGAACGTTCAAGAATTAAAATCATGTAATTCAAACTTATAGCGTTATCACTTGTCATTTTATTATATTGTCATATTTTAACCGTTTAATTATATGTGTGTTAAAAGTTTACTGCCTCTTATTGTGTCTTTTGTACTTGTTTATGTAAGAATTTTGCAAGCTTTAAATACAAAGGAGGAGGCACAATAACGGTAAGTTCCATTCCCGTAAGCTGTTAGCTTCTCGGCCTTCCACGAGGACCTACAAACAGCTGGATTTGGATGGTGGCGCCCATTTATTTTGACTCGCCCTGTACACAACTAAAGATTTTCTCCCATAAGCGATTTTCACGAACTCCCCCTACTCCTCTGAGCTAAGCTGTAGGCCGTTTTCCAGCTATCCGGTTACGGGTCGTCGAAAAAGCTCGATTGGCCCGTAATACACTTTCTGGCACACTTCTTCATTAGTCGCAGCTGAAGGTCTTCCCGATCTTTAGTCATCTTCAACGGATTCCCGTCCGCAACGAAATAGTTTAGACCAAAATTGTTTCTCCGTAGACCGCCGTTAACCTGTCATAGATAGTATTTGGCCCGCTCCCTTCTTCTGTGAAGAATATTATTACACTTTCGTCTTAGAAGTTCTACCACATTCATTTCTAATACAACTGAACACAATGTTTTTGAAATGGGTGTGCAGCTCTGAACAAAATTGCATATACAACTGTCAAGAGCTTGGGAAAATATAACATTAACAGCGTAGGCGCTTAGCCATTATTTTAATGTCTAGATAGATAAGCATTTGAGCACCCTTCGTTCATAAGCCACATAACTCCCATACAATATTTCTTAACTACGAGGGAAAGTCAAAATCTAGCGGGACTTCTAATTAATCAGATATTTTATTCGTACATACAACATTAGAATGTAGGTTATTTTTCCATATACTCCCCCCCCCCCTTTACACTTGATCCATGTGTTCAAAAGCTTTTCAATTCCCTTGTGGAAAAAGTTTATAGTCTCGTGGATAACCAGTTCTGCACTGTTTCAACAACCTCTTCGTCCGAATACAACTTCTTTCCACCCAGTTCCTCTTCCAAGGGCCCAAAAAGGTGGAAATCAGTTGGTGCCAAGTCAGTGATATATGGTGGTAGGTCTAACAGCTCGAAACCGAGATCTTTAATACACTTGGTATTTGTAAACGATTGAAAATGCTGAACCATGGTTAATATTTACTTCAAATGCAACATCACAAATTTTGCCGCCGCGCCGATTCGTTCAACCCTCTCGATGTTAATGTCTGTCTTCACAGTGGAAGGCTGATTACTCTTAATCGCAGACTGAAATTGGCCCATTTTTAAAATCTATCCACTCATAAATGTTACTTTTGCTTAGATAATTGTCGCCATACTATTGATGCATTCTGCGAATTATTTTTACAAGTTTCACTTCCTCTAAGCAAAGAAAACGTAAACTGCCCGCATTTCTTTCTTGGTGCAATCAGATAGTGGCGCACTCATTATAAATATGACTTAAAAACAGAATAAAAAGCAATCAAATACTAAACCATCACACTAGACATTAGACAATACTTTGAGATTATGGTTCATGACAGAACAGAAGCACTCATTTGGGAAAGCAAAGAAGTCTCTTTAAAGTCCGATTTTCCTTTTTAGGCAACACTTTTATATGGGAATTCAACCCACAAGCCTTTGATAGCCCCACTGACCCATAATACCTTATTCAATACGAAGAACTAGGAGTACTAAAAATTAGGTATTTACAAATTAAACTGTTCACAGTGTAATTATGTATACATAGGCCAGGCAATTAAAAATGTTGATACTAGATACAAAGAACACATACGCTCATACAAAAATACATACTGGCAGAAAAATCTAATTACGCTAATAATGCAACGAAAGGTAACAAAGCCTGTTGAAGCCATCATTATTGTTTTAACTTATCAGAAGACCATGAATGTAAAACCCGCAAAGTATTTTGTTATTTTTGTTTACGACGTACAAACTTCGCTCATTGCGTTGAACAACAAAAAACCAAGTATCTCGAAAACGGCCAACTTTAACGGATTTTGATGAGGGTACCTTTTTTGTTTAGAAAATCACAGGAAATAAGAGTTTTTATTAGAAAAGCCATAAAGAGCGCCATCTAGCGGCTAAAGTAAATCGGTGTCCATAATAGGCTTTCTTTAACCAAAAAACCCCCGCACACCAACTTGTAATGCAATACGTTAAAAAGATATACAATTTTTGAAAACATTAAATTTAAAAATTAAATTTCAACAACCTGTATTTTTGGAATAAGCGTTTGCCGACCTGTTTATACAGGGTGTTTCTGAATAACATACTAATATTTAAGAAGGTTATTCTTGGGTCGATTTTGAAAAAAAAAACTTCATATGAACATATGTCCTAAAAGTCTTAACTTTTGAACTACAGGGTGCTAAAGTTTTAAGAACAAATTCTTTTTTTATGATAACTTTGGTATGACCCTAGATATTTCTGTGAAACGTAGTACGCATGTTCTATGCATCAAAAGGCATTTCTGCTGTACAACTAATTTTTTATTCTTGCCAGTTGGCGTTCGTACGGGATTTGCAGTGAATCATTTTAAAGAGAAAAGTGATAAGCCACTGCTTTTTCTTAAAGTAAAAATTATTTTGAAATCCCCATTCCTTTCTGAGCAAATCTGGTCTCTTGGTTTTTTTTCGTTTGACGTACGAATTTCGCATAAAAAAATAAAATACATTCATTTGCACGTTGTTATGAAATTGGGTATTATCAAAGATTAAAAACGTATCTAGTAGGTAAGAAGCAGATTTTGTTTTGTAAACATAAACAGTTTTGACAGTTGTCTACCTAGTCTAGTTGTCACGTATTTAAGTCATTAAAATTAACAATATTATTAACACAACATGGTCCATTTTACGAATTCTGAGTTTGCAGATATGCATTACATGTATGGGCTTGCTGATGGTAACGCACTGGAAGCCACGCGATTGTATGAAGACCGCTTTCCAAATAGAAATATTCCGGATACACGAATATTTTCAAACATTCATAGAAGGTTGTGCGGAAAGGGAAGTTTGGAGCCAGACAATCATCTAAAAGGTACTAAAACTGAAACGCACTGTAAAAACACCAGAAATTGAGGTGGCGGTTTTGAATTCAGTTGAGGAAGATCCCGGATTAAGGACACGAAAAATTGGGAACAATTTGAATATCTCACATATTCTTGTTTGGAAAATTCTTTTTATTATATCCCTATCCATATCCAACGGGTTCAGACTCTACTCCCTCGCGACTTTCCATTACGGATGAACTTTTGCCAATGGCTTCTTCAAAAAATGTATGAAAATCCATTATTCGATACTGAAATTTTATTCACCGATCAAGCCAATTTTTCCAGAAACGCCATCCAAAACTTTTACAATAATCATTCTTGGGCTGACGAAAACCCACATGCAATCTTGGAATCCTGTCACCAGGAGCAGTTTTCCGTTAACGTGTGGGCTGGAATATGCCGTGATAATTTAAATTGGACCCTATTTCATTCATGAGAGGTTGAATGGGCATAATTACCGGTAGTTTCTCGAAGAATAATTGCCCGCTTTGATGGAAAATGTTCCCATTTTAATAAGAAATCGACTGTAGTTTAAGCGCGACGGGGCACCAGCTCACTTCAGTGCTCTGCCGCGCGAATATTTTAACCAAAATTACAATAATCGCTGGATAGGTCGCGGAGGACTACAGCCTTGGCCACCTAGGTCCCCGGACCACAATAGTTTAGATTATTTCCTGTGGGGTCATCTTAAGACATTGGTTTACAGCACACCAATTCATACTGAAGAGCAGTTGAGAAATCGCATCATACATAGTTTCTTGCGAAACTATTAGAAACAGTCCCGGCATTATCCAAATAGTACGTGAGTCCATGAGAAGAAGAGCAGAGGCATGCATATTGGCAGGAGGTGGACATTTTCAACATCTGATTTAATTTATTTCTTTGTGCGTTCAGTGTAATTTTTGTTAGCATTCCAAAATGCATTTAGATTACTTTAATTTCATAATTTTAACCTTTAAAAATTATTCGTTTGAAAAAATTATTGTTTAAAGTTATATAAATTGTTTTTTCTCGTAAGTGGTCTAGCGAGATGCAAATGAATGAATTTTATTTTTTTATGCGAAAACCGTACGTCAAACGAAGAAAATCAAGGGACCAGATTTGCCCAGAAAGGAATGAGGATTTCAAAAATAATTTTTACTTTAAGAAAAAGCAGTGGCGTATCACTTTTCTCTTCAAAATGATTCAATGCAAATCCCGCACGAATGCAAGAAAAAAAGTTATGTTGTACAGCAGAGAATGCCTTCTGATGCAAGACGAAGACGGGTACTACGTTTCACAAAATATCTAGGGTCATACCAAAGTTATCATAAAAAAAAGAATTTTTGCTTAAAACTTTAGCACCCTGTAGTTGAAAAGTTAACACCTTTAGGACATATATTCATATGAAGTGTTTTCTCAAAATGGACCCAATAATAACCTCCTTAAATATTAGCATGTTATTTAGAAACACCCTATATAAACTTTCTGTATTAATTTTAAAAGTTCCATCGAGTGTTAAAGTCATGCTACAAAAAACTGAAACCCCGTGTACACAGGGTGAATCTTAAATAGCGGATAATAGACATACCATCTGATTTTGGATCAAAAATGGAGCGATAAAGTCTTACACCAATTTGCTGTTAGCCTTATAGATAGGTAAGGACTTATTGGCAGTTTTAAGTTGGATTTCGGATTCCTTATCGTACGATATTTTTATGAAATGATGATTTTTAACTGAAGTTTAATCAACAAAAGGAATCACCAATTTGTAGTTGTAGTCATCATACCCTTGGTTTACCCAGAATTTCCATCCAAGTTAAAGCTTCTGCAATGCTTGAGTTTTCCAAAATTCACTTTTCATTCATTATCCTAGTGTTACCTTCGGCTTAGTTTGATTTTAGTTTATTTGTTTTTGATTTCCCAAATTAGCGTCATGGAGTACAGTTTTGTGGAGTATGCAGACAAGTATTTGATTTTAGGGGAATGTCGTAGCAATTTTAATGCTGCTGCTAATTTGTATGCCGAACGGTATCCAAACAGAAGGCATCCAAATAATAATGTTATTCGACGATTGGATCAACGAGAATGCGAGAAACTGGAAGAACTGCACCTAGCTGACAGAGGCCGTTCTCATCGAATATTATTACCACTGGTTAAAGAAAATATATTAGAGGTAGTCGAAAATGAATCAAAACAAGGTACCCAAACCATTGCCAAAATGTTCGATGTTAGCCAAAGAACAGCTGTTCATCGCTTATTGGAGGAAAATCGCTTGCACCCATATAATTATCAAGGAGTACAAGGATTATTACCAGAAGCCTATCAGCAAAGAATCAGAGTCTGCAGATGGTTATTTCGTGAGCAAGAAAGGGATCCTGGCTTTATTGGACATATCTTGTGGACTGATGAAGCTACGTTCACCAGAAATGGAACATTTAATATTCATAACATGCATCAATGGACCTATGAAAACCCCCATGCACTGTACCAACAAATAATCAAGTTCGGCGTTGATGTGTGGGGTGGTATTATTGGTAATAGGCTTAGAGGACCACACATTTTGCTTGATCGCCTAAACGCGAATAATTTTGTTGAATTCTTAGACACCGATTTTAGGGATCTATTAGATGATGTACCATTACATTTAAGAAGAAATATGTTTTTTCACATGTACAAGGTACCAGCACACTGGGGAATTCGAACACGAGAATGATTAAATCATGAATTTCCTTCCAGAACGATTCAGATTATTCACTTTAAGCGCATTCCGGCGACTCTTCGCATCTTCTTTGGTTACTCGCTCTGGTGACCGGCAGATTTCAAGAGTAGCCATGACAATGCTACTGATCAGGCTGTCGTGGCGCCCTAATGAGATATTTCCCTTAGAATTTTTGATTGGCACCTCTGCAGGATTTCTGGGCTAAAGTTACTTGCGGTTTCTCGTAAATGCTACCCATAGGTTCATAGAGGCTATAATATAGTTGAATATAGTTTTATAACTTAGTATCGTGTTGTGTAAGATTAATTTGGATTTACCTCCTAGTAAGTCTGTGTCAATGAATTTTCGAAACCACGTCCATACCAGTAGTCGGAACGATACCTTCTTTCAATATCGCGATAGCGCTACCGATACTCCATACTTATCTCAGAAAATATCGCGATACCGATACTTGATAAAGTATTGTTTACCTGTAGGGATATATTTTTGTTGAGGAATTAAATATTTTGCGCTTTGGGGTGGGCCAAAGTCCAACATTAAAGAAATTTTTCGTAACGAGGTGTTTAAAAGACATTTGTTATAGATTTAGATATTTTAAGATGATTCGTAATAAGATAAAATAATGAGTATTGCTATTGCTAAACCTCTCAATGTGGAAAGGATAAACAGCGTCAGGGTTTTACGTTTTACGCAATTCAAACATTCCGACCTAGTATCGAAAAGGGTTTACAGGTTTAGGAACTGGAATTGTAATTTTCTAGTGTTCCAGCAAAATTGTACAGCCAAAGTATTGCAAATCCGCGATACTCGATAATTAAATAAAGTACCGCTATATCGATTCTCTATACTTCTTTTTAAATATATCGCGATGTAACAATCGATTCTCAAAAACCATCGCGATACCAGTATGGCGATACTTTCGACCGCTGGTCCATACGAACTATCTGTTTAAAATGACCTAAGGAATCACGTCTCAAAGTTTGAATAACCTACAATCTGAACAAATTATGTATTTGAATAATGTAAAGGGAGTTAGAAGAAGGGAAATGATTAAACATTATGAAGTTAAATGTAGATTAACAGTGAAGAAGTAAATGATAGAAGTTAATCATAGAAGAGGAAAGCGACATCAGAAAGTCCTGGTAAGCTAAACCAAAAGCATGAATCATAGAAAATAACTAGCAATATACTGGAAAACATGGGTATGTGTTTATAGCTGAAATCGTCAAACAGAAAGTATATGCATAGTGAACTTAATTAAACTTCACCGACGAAAAAGAAGAATGATATGCGCAAAAACATAATAAAGTGTGAGTGAAATAGCAATTTCCTGCTCGCAATGTAAGCTTAATTATTCTAAAATGAAATTTTAGTATTATCATGCAAGTTGATGCAGTTACCAACCAAAATGTATGCGCATACCCTTAATTGTGTGTATTTCCAAGGGAGATGTTAATAAAAGCAATTCAACTCTGCATAAAACTAACATACCGTATGTAAATTATCTTTACATCTAAATAGCCAAAATTCATACCACAGACAGCGCAGTTAACCCCGCTTTCGTTCACCCTTTCCGCAGGAAAATTTGATTAAACATTTGCACGGCGGCCACATAAAACAGCATAAACTAGACCTCGGAGTGTATTTAAATGCGTTCCATCCGATATTGTTAAAAAAGGCCTTAGAACTCAGTGGGGCGCAATAAATCTTAGTTGCTACTATAAACCGTGTTAGCAACTTTATAATGTTGGCTACCCTGCAAATGGGCCAATTATAAAAATTAATGCCGCGAAACACAGCGTCTGGTGTTAAAAAAGGAAAATAGGTTCTAAGCATGCGGCGAACTACAACTCGTCCGCGAAGTTTACGATGATGAAAATGCCATTGCTAGATAAAACTTTATGATTACATCGCAAGCTCTCTATTTTCAACGGTGCTCAAGTTTAACTTTCAAACGAACCCATTAAATTGTTTGTATGCGCGTGTGATACAATTTTCCTATTCGCTTTTGAGCTCTGAAATTGTTTCCATTATATGTGCTTATTATTTCACCTTGGGGAACATTTTAGGCGTCCACGCATACACGAAGCGCTTATGAGGCTAGTTTTAAATTCCAAACAAAAATTCTCGTTTACAGCGGAAAAACAAAAGTGACAGTCTTCTGTGTAAATTTTATTTAACAGAGAACAAACAATTTTATAAAACTGCAAATGGATAAATTATTTCTGCACATGCAGGATGAACTTACAAACTATAGAATAATTAGTCTGTAGCGGTAGGTTCCAAGAATTTCACCGTATCCGTAAATTCATGGAACCTACGGAATGCGTTACTATAGCAACCAGATTTTCCCAACGGTACGAACAATGGAGTCAGCTTTCTCCAAGATAATATCAATTATTGCTGGAAATGCAAGAGGGATTTAGAAGCGCATCCCAACAATATCAAGACCATCACTTTTCCACCAGCGCTACTACAGAGAGGTCGATGGTATTCTAGTTCCAATTGATGTGTTTTCGTTATAATCATTTTGTGTTGCCGTTGTTATATTCGCTTATCATTAAATATTTTATTACACGCACGGTGTGTATTTATTTAGCACAGAAAACGCTAAAAGTTTAAACTTATATTTAAACAAAACTGTCCATATTATATAAACCCTAGAAAGTCCCTTACCAACACGATATTTAGTAGACCAAAATACGTACTTCGGCAACTAAGCTTCCATCTTCAGTAGAAACTCGAACTAGCTATAGTAACTTGAAGAATACCTCTGGAGATAAGTCCTTCGCCAAGGTAACAACTGAAGTCCAATGTCCATATTATGGCAATTCACTACTATATCCACTATCTGACAATGCCATTGTTATAAATAAAAATTTTCTTCAAACATTGTCCTTTCTTCAAGTATAGTATTCTATCAAGCATATTGGCGATCTTCTGCATCGTAGATATCGGGACCCTATAGCTTAACATGGGGTCTGAACAATAGAAGTGCTACATATTTTATCTCCAGAGGCTTTACTAGGACATTTTAACTGTTTAATCTGAATCCTTGCCCCGAGGTTGCCAACTTCCTGAAGTGCCAAGGAAGGACCCTACTCGAAATGCCAAGAGGTGTGAAATTAAGAAACTTTACCACATAAATTTCCCAATGCCAATTATATAGAATAAAGGAACAACATGGAGGATATCAAATTTATTATTCATAAAAATCATAAAACTCATTCTATACAATAGAAAATTTTCTTCCTTCTATTCATTGTTTTTCACCAATTGATTTTTATAATTATACAAAGAGAGCACAGGTTAAAAAAGAGAAATAGCGCCGTTCCGGATTTCAAGAAAGGACACAGGGCAAAACGTCTGAAACATGGACTGTCCTGCCTAAAGGAGGACGATTGGACGATAGTAACCCTGTTTACCCTTGTAATTCTTACCAACATAGGCAACACAATCAACACCTGATTCGAGTTAGTAGTTCTTCTAATGCCTTTCAACAGAGCAAACACATTTTAAAAAGTATGCTGATTAGATCTGGATGGAACCTTGACAGTTTTGGCCACACAACTCATTACCAACCCAGTTCCGTGCGTTTACTAAACGAAATTACAACTTATTGTTGCTAAATACAATATAACTAGTTGTGAATTTCATCCATCACAAAAAATCTTTCTAGTGGCGGTTTTCATGAATTCTTATTTAAAATATTTAAACTACTTTAAAAGTGAATCATTTCCGAAAATCTGCTATTATACAGAGTATCTTCAAATTAGCATCCATGCTCTCAAAGGCGTGACAATCCTGAAACTAATTCAAATATAAACATTATAATTTTACTTGGGTCCCCATTCTAAACCTAAGGTTTTTAAATGAAATGGAAAGGGCAATTTTGCCTTCTTCAATTTCATGATACATGTCAGAAATGGGGTAATAATTAGTTCTTGTCTAGCAGTAGCAGCTGTTTCGTTACCAATTTTCTTATAAAACAAGTCAAAAATTGTACTACTAGGAAGAAGTGATTAGAACAATTATTTAAATGAAATAGTTTCTAGCTAAAGCTATATTAGACAATTTTACACAGAACGAAAACTTTATGATATTGACATTTTTTTTTGAGGCATAATAATGTAAGTGCGCTAAAATTGTTTACACGTTCGGTGCCTTGTGAGTCACCGGTGTCCTACAGTTTTACTGTCAGAAGGCGTAGGACGCCGGTGACCTACGACATTTGCTTGTTTACCACTTGATTGTTTCCAATTTGATTTACTATCCTAATTAGGTGTTACAATAATGTAATTGCTTGGCAAGGAAAAACGCGTTGCCTGCAAAATAAAGGAACACGTTTTACCAGTTTCATTTTGCTGTAGCACAATAACGGTGGGTTGTAATTGATAACACATGGGACCTACAGACGAAAGTACACCTAGAAATGTATTTCTCGTCACACTAAGGTGCTTATGTACAAACGAAACAGATCTGCTGGTACAGACACAGAAAGTTTACCGTTGCCTAACCGAATACGTCAATTAATCAATTTTGAAACTATATAAAATCGGATGATATTACACGTACAAACTCCTTTAAAGGGATGTTGCAAACTTCCTAAGAGAAGGAGCAGAGAGAAAAAAAAGTGGAAGGAAACTTAAGTAGAATTACCCCCAATTTGATTGTTGTATTAATCTTGTTTCTCCGTTGAAGCGTAGACTCTCACTGTACTGATTTTCCTGTAAGGTGCTCTAATTTTGTGTCTATATAGATTGGTAGACGCTAGTTCAACCTCCGTAACATTTTGCATCAGTTTTTAATTATTAAACTTATCCGCACTCTAGGTTTCTTTCTTCTACTATAAAAAAATATATAGCCTAAACATTGCCTATATAATGCCGATACAAATCCAGATTATTACGCAAATTTTTAGAAAACAGGACATAAAGTATACCAATTCAATTAAAACTAAAAAGTATAACCGGAGATCATTATAAGCATATTTGCTTGCGAAAACAGTTTCTTATGTTGCCGAAGAAGCTACCATAAATGGACATTGACTTTACACAGTTGAACTGCTTGATATGCAGGGTGTAACTAAATGACTTGCCCATACTTTAGACTCTTTAGAGACGTATTCTACTCTTCAAATTAATGATAAATATTTTACTATACATTGTCCGGATATGACTCTTAACATAATTATGGTCACTTAAAATTCAAATAATGAAAAATACCCCTCCAAAGTCTTCAGTGCATAGATTGGTTTGTTGCAGCAATCCATTTCGATCTATCGGAAGTTTCTTCTTTATTTCTGCAGAATTCCTGCTTCTTGAATCTTCAATGATTTGTTTAATATATTGAAGGCGAAGTCTTCCTTAAGGGTTTTTCTTTCGTTTATTGTGTCTTCGACAATTGAGTTCAGTAAGAATTCTGTTCTCAGAATGTAACCCACGGTATTGTGTTCCGCTTCTAATTATACATAATATGTTTCCGTAGTCAGTAACGAACGAGTATTATTAATCGGTTGAAAAGTATACACAAGACGATCTCGGAGAACTTTTACATTTTCAATTGGAGTTTGGTAAACGATATTTTCTAAGTGCTTCCATAAGAAATAGTCACATGGATTGGTGAGCGTACAGCCCATGCAAAAAGAGTGACCCGTGAACCTCACAGCGAATAGGTTGTGTAGTGTACTCGTGCGTTATAATTCATTAAGTGACTTTAATGTGCGATTAAATCAAATAGTTTTAACGCTAACAGGAATTTAATTCACCACATTAGATAGTGTCGTAGTGAAAACTTATCGGCCGCACGCCGTCTGGCGCTGCGATAGCCGCGTAAACATAAAAACAATCAAACCAGATACCATTTAGTATTTACACACCTAAAATATGTCCTTCAACGCCAATTTAAAACAACCAACCCTCCAATACAATAGTACTGAAGTTAGTCCAATGGATTTTTCAACATTTAAACCAAATAACAGCTCAGCGCCAAATAGCTCTAATAGCCCAAACACTATTAACAGTAATAAACCCACAAAAAAGCGCCAAAATGAATCTCCCTCATCAGAAAATCACAACAAAAAATATGTATTCACCGATTCGGAATTACTCCGTCAAAATAAATATTATTTACTACACGAAACGGACACAAGTAAGGAATCAGAGCCCATATTACAAACATCTCAAACATCCCAACCAGAACGAAACCAAAGATACCCCCAATTTTCCTACTCGATGCAAATAATTATCAAGCAGTCTTGAATGATATTAATTCCACTGTAAAAAAGGAATTTACTACCTCATATAAAGGAACACAATTACGAATAAACCTTACGGATATTGCAGATTACCGATCACTAACGAATCTCTTTGAAGAAAGCGAAGAAAAGATACGATATTACACATATAGAAACCCAGAGGATGCCAATATGTCGGTTATTATCAGAGGTGTACCAACATCCATCACAGAACAGGAAATGCTGGAAGAACTTAAGACAAAAAACCTTCCGATCAAAAAGGTAACCAGGCTATTAAATAAGGACAAGAAACCCATGCCCATCTGTGCTGTTGAACTCACAAAAACAGACGAAGCTAAAAACATATACCAACTAACGAATTTATTCCACTGCATTATCTATGTGGAACCGCGAAGAAACAGCAGAAACGCCCCACAATGCACCAATTGTCAGAGAGTAGGTCATACTAAAAATTACTGCCATTTACCAGCCCGCTGTGTAAAATGCACAGGATTACATCATTATAAAGATTGTAAAAAAGAAGAAAAGCAAAAACCACAATGCGTGAACTGCGGTGAGGAGCATACGGCGAATTATAGAGGATGCAGTTATTATAAAAAAATGAACGCCACACGAAACACCATAAACCCATCCCACAATAATCTTACCACACCCAACCGCTCCTACGTCAGCGCAACCAAGCAACCATTATCTCATGAAACAACTAGAACCATCTCAGACGAATCCCAAGAATCAATCATCACTCAGATACTCAAAAGTATTTGGAACATGTTAACACCTTATCTCGACGATATTAAGTCATTCCTACTCTCATTAATTCCCACCTTACTCAATGCCAATAAATAATCAGCAACATATTTTACCGAACCTAGTTATCTCTAATTTTAATGCCAATGGAGTCGTCAAACAAAGATCCTTAATTATCGCATTCCTTGCTAGACATAAAGTCGCTTTAATATGTGTAAGCGAAACACATCTAATCAATAATCAAAAATTCAACATCCCCGGATACCACATTTACCGGAAGGACCGAGAAACGCAGTATCCATCAGGTGGCGTAGCAATTATTGTTAGACGTACATTATCAGCATATCCATCAGAGCTCCCGCAATTAACCAACTTGGAAGCAGTAGCTGTAAACCTAGAACTTCGAAATAACCAAAAAGTAACAATAATTAGCGTTTATAAACAGCCAAATCGCAGACTTCTCGAAGCAGATATAGCAGCCCTCTTCGAAAATGATACACCAACACTAACAATTGGAGATCTGAACTCAAAAAATACTCTCTGGGGATGCAGGGTAAATAATCCAGATGGTAGTAGACTACATACCTACCTATCCCAACACGCAGTTCAAATATCGGCCCCACAAGAACCTACATACTTCCCTTATAGAATAAATCACCAGCCTGACATCTTAGATGTTTGTTTACACAAAAACTTCGCTAACCCAATCTCCCAAACAGTTCTAACAGAACTCGATTCGGACCATCTACCGGTGCTACTTGGCTGCAACAACACCGCAAAAACAGTACACAAAATACCCCGTCTGATTAATGGAAGAGTAAACTGGCAGAAATTTCAACAAACACTTGAATTAAAAATAATGTGTCCTGCAAGGTACGAGTCAAAAGAAGACATTGATAGCGCTATAATCAATCTAAACAATGGCATTACTGTTGCAATACAAGAGTCCTCTACAATACAGCAAAGGAAACGCCAAATCGATTA
>JABXWE010005454.1:0-22337 GCA_014611495.1 Limonius californicus
ATTTTAAAATTAAAATAATGAAGGTTGGCGGTGACTGGGTAACATACTCATGGTAATTGTTTCGCTATAATATCAAGAGATCCAAAAAAAGCTGATCCTTAGCGGGCTGTGGAATGAAAAGTCACATCTTTACTAGACTAAAGGAATGTTTATGATGTCAGATAAATCAATTATTTTTTTCTTATACGAATCTGACAGATTGTTAAAATGTTTTTTAATACATTTCAAAGAGCATTCATTATTGAATCTTACTTTCGGAACGGCTTTCAAGGTGACGTAGAATGGATCTATTCGATTCCTCCTTGTTTTGTGGAATTCCAAGAGAGGTATCCCAATGAAATTATTACATACCGAAAATTTTATGCTTTGGTTAAGAATTTAGTCAGCAATTTTCGAGAAACTGGAAGTGTAGGAAGGAAAGAAGGGTCTGGTAGGCCAAAGAAGATAGTACCTGCTTTAATTGAAACTGTAAGACAACGAATTGACGAGGCTCCAAAAACACCAATTAGACATTTATGCCAGCAAGTTGATGATTTAAGTTACGGTACATGCCACAGAATATTGAGACAAGCTTTGCATTTGCATCCTTACCGATTTATTTCCGTTCAGGAGCTTTTAGAACAGGATTATCCAAAAAGAGTTCAGTTTTGTCGTTGGTTTTTGGATAATCTCAATGATGAACAGTTAAATTTAACCTTTTTTACCGACGAAGCATGGTTTTACCTTAATGGGTATGCTAATTCACAGAATATGCGGATTTGGAGTAGCGATAATTCACAGGCTACAATTCAACTCGCCTTTATCCACAGAAAATAGGAGTCTGGGCCAATATTTTTCGAAGGCACGCTAACTGCAGCAAGGTACAGGAACGAATTATTGCAACTTAAATGAACTTCAGGATGATGAGCTACGGGATGGTTTTCTGCAACAGGATGGCGCAACAGGTCAAGCAGCTGCAGATACTATTAATTTTTTACGCGAATATTTTGACCGAATCATTAGTAGGAATACTGCAACAGCCTGGCCCCTTCGCTCTTGTGATATTACTGTTTTGAACTTTTTTCTATGGCCCTATTTGAAAAACACCATTTTTAAAACTCCAGTTAATGATTTAAACGAACTGAAACTTAGAATTGAAGAAAACTGTCAAGAAATTAACAACTAACCTCAATTATTACAAAATGTTTTTGAAGGTAAAAGAAGACGAGTTCAGAAACGTTTGGAGGAAGAAGGCAGACATTTTCAACATTTGTTGTGATCATTACATTAGTTCAGGTTTATTCATTTCCTTTAATGTTGCTCAATAAAAGATTTCTGCTCCTAAAAATGACGTTTCATTATTAATTAATTCCATTCCATCTGACATAATCTCAACCCCAGTAGTGATTCTTAACGTGTCACTCATCGCAGTGGCAGGCGACCTACGATTTTACTTCTTAACCAACAGTAGGTGCACTCTCAGAATTTTCTCCGCTAGAAAAATCTCGATCGGTTTCAAACCTTAAACCCTTGGATCTATAAGCAAATTCGCTAACAACTAGACCACCGAGGCCGGCTTCTCAAAAGGCGCTCTTTGTTGATTTCCTTACCAAACATCGTACAATGAACGTAGAGTATTATTCAACACCTTTGCGCGATAAAATTAAGCAAGCGATCCGAACATACGGAAGATAAGATATAGTTCTGTTTGCTTCCTCCAAGGCAATGCTCACCCTCATACTACTGCAAGAACAATTGAAACCATAAACAAACTTCAGTGGCAACTTCTTCCCATGCAGGATACAGTCCTGATCCTGCTTCCTTTGATTTTTGTTTGTTTGGCCTACCAAAAAACCTTCAGTTGTGAAAAGAATTCAGACAAAAAAGACCTTAAACTGTTTAAAACTGGATACGCTTGCGACCCAAAGAAATCCTCCGGGAAGGTATTCGACAGCTTCCATATCAGCGAGGCGGCAGGTACATCGCTAGGCATGAGCACCACGTCGAAAAATAATATAGTTTTTATTATACCTGAATCATAATTTCTGTTTTTGAAATTAAATAGCGTGCAAAAACGGGCTTTTAAAACATTATTGCTTTAAAGTTGCCTAGGTAACAAGAAATTCACTTCTTGGCCATTCCTTGAAATATGCTTGTTTAGATTTCGCGGGGATTAATTGCTGTTCAGCTTGTTTGGCTAACATTTTAATCTCGGATAAAATATCCTCGTTTTCGTTAATTTTGTAATTCACGAACACAAAGTCGAAACAAACTTCACAAATCAACAAAATTATAATAAATATGCATAGCAACGAAACAACAATTGCTAACCGTTTCTATCAATGATTAATGACATAATGACAAGATTACTTCGAAAACGGGATTTCAATTTCCTTTTTTCTTTATAATATTCAGATTGTAGTGCAAGTATAATAACAAATAGCGTATAATACACGTGTATAAGAGCCTTTAAAGCACTGCTCCGTTAAAAGGCAGTCGGCTTCGCCTCGTGCTTTTAAACCCGTCGCGCGTGCTTTAAAGGCTTGCTTATACTCTTGTATTATAATATACTATTTCACCATTTTAATATTGCAATGCCTTTTCTATGAATACATTCCGGTTTAAAACAATTGTCGTAAAAAGTCATCACTACTTTTTTACTGCAGCGATATGTGAGAAAAATATGCATTTTGCAAAGATAGCAAAACTGAGTTGCGAGCTGGAAAAAGGACGGTTTTTTTTGTATTCTTAAGAAATTCCCTCTGTTGATTTCTTTACAAGACGTTATACAATGAATGCAGACTATTATGCGCCTCATGTGAAATAAAGTTTAGCAGATGCTCAAGAACAAACCAAAAAGAAGATAAAGTTCTGTTTGCTTTCAATAAGACAATGCTCTCCCTCATACCTGTGCTGTCATGATGTAAACGACCGACCAGAGAAGGCTGGTGGTTGCCAGGGAGTAATTTGTGCAGTATTTGGTCATGAAGAAAAATGTATAATTTATTCTCAATAAAGTGGCTATTTACGAATACTACATAGTGTCAGGTTACATAATTAGTGTAAGGACGAACAACAAAAAGTAATATAAACTTCGAGACATTTAGACTACCTCCAATCATGAACTTTTCTTCAGAAAATCTTACGGAAAAATAGAAAGCCAGGTGCCAATAGTTAGATCTGTTGACGACTGCAATCAATACATTGAACGCAAAAGATGGACAAAAAATTGCCATACTATTTAATCTAATAGAAGATGAATGTATACAAATTCACAACTTTAAACTGGACAACCGAGTCAACGAAGTAATTGAAACAACTTATGATGAAGTTGTGAAGTGTTTTAAAGATTACTGTGACCCTAACAACAACCTGGTATCGCAACGCTATACATTCCTAACCTATTATCAACGTTATGGTCAATCACTAGAGCATTTTATGGATGAGTTAAGAGAACTGGTACAATAGTGTAAGTACAGCGAAGATGAGAAAATGGCACGTGATGTTATTGTCATTGGTGTAAGTAACGATTAACTGGAAGAAAAACTGCTTAGGGCGTCTCATTAAGCTTGCAGAATGCAGGAACGTACCAAAGTGTACATGAAAGAAATGACTCAAATGAAGTACATGAAAATCGATCATCTTAGTTCGAGGAATAAGATATGTGATATACTGCATCACTTTGTAATAGGGAGAAATTCAAGATATCGCAAGGAAAGGGTAAGCGAATTGAAGGTGGACAGTGATACATCATTAGATCCTAAACTTCTAATGCTAGGTTGGTTATTCTTAATGTTAATACTTTTATTCACAGTTCAAATATCGAATGGCATAAGCATATATTAATAAATCAATATTCAGTCAATGTATTGCCGGATTCCGACGGTAGAAGACCTCGGAAGACCACCGAAGAGATGAAAGGACAGCTGGCAATCCATCTCATAGGAACAATAATAATAAAACCAGTATTAAACAGGCACCATGCCTAAGAAAAGAGGAATAACAAGGAAAGCTTAAACATATTCTGAGCTTACCTGTGTATTGGGTTTTTCGAAATGACTATTATTTCTTCTTATTAATTTTGTTTATTATATCCTTGTTTTCCATTTTGCTTTTGTGTTTCTTTATATTTTTGCATTAAGGATTCAGCAACTCTACAGGGAGGGTACATGGCTGATTTACCATCAGCTTTCAGTACTAGACTAACTGGTTTCCCAGGAAATTTGCCTATACCCGAGAAAACGCCTTGATACTGCTTATTAAAATCTTTTTTTAATTAATTTTATCTTTTCTTCTTGTGGTGCCATGGCCATTATCGAACGTTGACGAGCATGTTTGTAATAATAACCCTTCTGACTGTCGTTCTAAACAATTCCGTAGATGTTTGTCCAAACCATTGGCGTAGATTTTTCTGCTGCGATATTCTTCTTCTTCCAGGACCTCAATTGCTGTTAATTTTTCCCTGAATTATAAGACATAGGAGACTATATCTTCCTGGATTCCTCATAATATGTCCGAAGTATGAAAGCTTCCTGATTTTAATCATTCGGAGAATTTCGCTTTCTTTACTCATTCTACGCAAAACTTTATTTCATATTCGGTCAACCCAGCTTATTTTTAGCTCAGGGACCTTGGTGGGGCAGTACTAATACGCGCTGTCAGTCGAAGTCACAGTGAAATGCGGTCCGATCGGCTGCTTGGTCGAACCCCGGTTTAGGCGACCGTATTTCACTTATTTAAGTTTAGGGTGCATATTGCATGAATGGCTAGTATGTATCCCCTGAAGTAGTGCGAAACGGTTCCGGAGGGGAACGGTAGTATGAACGAATAAAAAAAGAAGCTTAATTTTAGCTTACGTTTGTACATCCACATTTGGACGCATTCTAGTTTTTTCATACTTATTTCTGTCGTCATCCATGCCTCATTAGTGGTATTATTACTTACAATCACATCTGCTCTCATAATTAGACCCAACACGGTACTATGCTTAACACTCCGTGTCGAAGATATAAAATTTAATTTTAACTGACATTGCATCCACATATCGCTTTGAGAACGTCCCAAGCGGATTAATTTCTTTTTTACCGAAAGTAATCAGTTTTATATCTGTTTTCAATAATCTATCTAAATATACACATTACATTGTGCATTGTGTGGTTTATTGTTTCTGACTATCTTGGCTAATCGGTCTTCTGCCATTCTCGTTAAATGTTGGTTCCACTCTCTTCTGCGGCTTTTTATCGAACGTACTATGCCGCTAACTTTACATTGCTCTCTGATTTCAGTGTTTCTTTTTCTGTCTTATATAATGTGTCCTATTATCGTTCTAAGAATTTTCATTTCGTTGGTTCGTAGTAACCTTTTGATGCGGATGTTTCTGCTCTTGTTTCGACACCATAGGTCATCACCCGTCTAGTGCATATTTTGTAAATTCTTGTCTTACAGTCTATACCAGTGTAATTAAAGTTTATGACTTGTTCGATGATGGTATTTTCAATTGCAAGTTTCCATCGAAGTGGATCTTTCGATATTTTTATTGATTTTGTCTTGGTCGTAGAAATCTTCATGTTATATTTCTCTGCCTGAATATTGAAAGCGTGCAGAATTAGTTGCACGTCGTCTGCGCTCTCCGATATGATTGGGGCATCATCTGCGTAGCATACAATCTTTATTTTGTTTTGTGCTAGTCTGTATCCTGAGCCAGCTTTTTTTACTTTCGTCCATTACTGTGTTGAATAAGAATGGGCTAAGACTCTCTCCCTGTCGTGTTCCGGAAGTAGTCGCTTCTTTTGTTAGCAATCCATTTACTTCTATTTGTGTTAAGTTTCCTGTGTTTAAATTTTTTTTAACTTTATGTATCCTCTGGGAGTATTTATCTTTTGTAGGACGTTAATTAAGTCTTTTAATTGTATCCGGTCAAAAGTTTTCGTTAAGTCTATGAAGCAGAAATATGCCTGGGTATTGTATTCTATAGCTTTTTCTCTGATCTGTCTTATGATGAAGATGGCGTCTGTTGTTGATCGACTTTTTCTAAACCCCTGTTGTTCTTCACTTATGGGTATATTGGAGTTTATTTCATTTGCAATGTTCAAGTTCAGCAGCTTTAAATGAATGCCTAATAAGAGAACGCTATCTTATCCCAACTTCGAAGAAATTTTTTCCAATCTAAGTAGTAAGAAATACTTTTCAATACAAGATTTAAATGAAGGGTTTCAAATAACTGCTCTTGGCTAACAATCGTCTGAGTTATGTAGTTCTGCCACATCATTTTATAAGTACACTTTCTGATGCCTTCCATTTGGTATAAATAAAGCGAGTGTGATTTTTTAACGTAAAAATATGTAATGCTTCGGGATTGTTTTAAGTAACAATATTTACATCTACGACCTAGTAAATGCAACAGCTAACGGCGAAAAGCACGATCTAATTGTGATTAAAATACTTGATAGAACTAGAGAGCTACGCGTATCATTCGAAAAAAAAATAAAATTTCAATTTAAATGCACCACAATAAAAAAGTGTCAGAAGACGTTGCCACTAGTGCTGAAGCGCGATTGAAACCCATTACGGACATTCTTTCAAAAATAAAAAGAATTGTTAAGGTTCCTTGAGCTACTTAAATATATTGGGAAGTTCATTCCCAATCTATCACAAATAACAGCTCCCCTTCGAGACTTAACTTTCAATGATGTTACATGGATTTGGACAAAGGCCCATACGGATCGAGTAAATCAATTAGAAACTTTAATAACACAATCACTATAACACAATCACTATAACACACTATAAAGGTAAAAGTCCGTTAACAATTCAAACAGATTGTTTTGATGGACACTCAAGAAAGGTATTCTCCTGTAGAAGAGGAACTATTAGCTATTCTTCTTGCTACAGAAAAGTACTATATTCATGGATGACACGTATCAATTAACAAAGATCACAAACCGTTTATATCAACAGTCAAAAATAACATAAATAAAGTGTCACCTAGGTTGCAGTCCATAAGAATGCGACTATTGCGATATACTTTTGAACTAAGTTATGCACCCGGTAGAGAAATACATTTAGCTGAAACACTGTCCAGTTCGTTCATAATTAATTCAAAAGGCACGAAGGAACTACCAAACCTTAATTTTGATGTACATTCAGTTAAAATGAACTAAAAAGCAACCCTTGAAGTCAGAAAGAAATTCAGCTTAGAAACAAAATTAGATATAACACTAGCCAATCTATTTAACTTTGTTGAAAACAACAGCTGACCTAACATCTGTGACGCCTGATGATAATTTCCAAGGGAAATTCTCCACACTAAGTAAGTAAATAATGGGTTAATGATAGCCTCCCGGAACCTCAATCAAAGATGGGCGGTTCTCTGCTTATCTCGAATAAATATATTAATTAACTTTATGTTAATTACCTGGAAAAAAGGGCGCCAACGACTAATAATAAAATACACTACCATTAACGCAGATGTCGATTGGTTAGTCGTACCCACAGTTTATTACTTACTTAATTCGTTACTACAGAATACCTACAAAGATAGGAAACAATAAATAACAAGCCCAATTGCAGCAACAATATTTAATATCAGCAAAAAAAAAATAAATGTGTAGTATGTATATATATAACCCAAATTTGCAACAATAATATATATAATTATAATTGTATCGGTACACAACTGCCAGTACAATCACTCAATACAGCCCCAATAATACCTGACTTTGAGCTAAAGTAAAAATACTGCGTTTCACTACCCAAACAAGCGCCCTCAAACCGCGTCCTACACTCTATTCGTGAAAGACCTTTCAAGGAGTACAGCGTAGATAAGAGAATCAAAAAAATCGCTGTGAAACCCGAACAAAACGCAATATTACCGCTCCTGTTGACTCACGCTGTATATACAGTGAAATTCCCGTGTATGTACGCTAATACTTGTACAAACTAACATTCCAAAGTATTATGACAGTAAAATAATTCGTAACACTCTGTAGAATTACAACATAGTTCTTATCTATCCCGCAGTATAAATAATTTCATACAAATAAACAAGAGTATTTACAATGACCCCGAAATTATCAAAATTAAACATAAATTTGCACTTCCCTGGTTAATCTGGTCTGGAAATTCCTAAAACAGCCTCGAGTCCGGCACGTGTTTTCGCTGCGACGGCAGGATGGAATTTGAATATTAGTTTCTCGCAAACAGCAGATATCACCATTAAAAGGCACCAAATCTTCGGACGAATCTCGCCGTCCCCAAGTTGTCTAATTTCGAATACAAGGAAAAGTTAGGACAGCTATAACTTAAAAGACAAAGGAAAAACTTACCAATCGGTAACTACGATTGACACGACAAAAATCATAAAAGGAACGAAACGTTGATATAAAGCGACAATAAATGTCAATAACGTAGTCGAACAATCTACTAAGATCACGTTATAATCTATGATTTTCCCAGAAAATTGAGATGAACTTTAAGTGAAACACTTTAACAGGAAAACCAATTCAACGACATGTTCGTTTTCTGTCAGACGCAGAGAATCAATCCGGAAATCCTGTCTTCTAAAAGCAAACATGCGTAGTACTTTAAAATGCTATCCAGGAGTGAGGGAAGCTAGAGTGAAATGGGTTGCGGACAACCTAGGCGAAAATACCGTTACACATCTTCGAGTCACTCTTGCTAATATTAAACCTTCCTAGAAGTTTAAAGACCAATTTCAAATCACTGATAATTTTACTATTCATTAAATACCTTATGTTTATACCGAGCTCGCTAAAATCGTATTTCAAATTAATTTCAAATATTTTATATCAACGCCATATGGGGATACTAAAACAAAGCTATTAGCCTCCAACCTAGTGCCTTATAAAATTCCGACCATGGAAGAAACTTGGAATAGAAATACTAGACTATGGAAACGCTTGTTACCTTACGGTAATTGACTATTTTTCGAAGTGTGTAGAACTGCGTAAATTAAAATCGAAATCGGTAAACTCAATAATTGATGTTATGAGAGTTTTCCCTGTCCATGGTTATTCCGATAAAATAATGTCAGACAATTCATTATTTAATAGCCATATATTCTTTAAGTATTCAGAATCCATTAATACCAACGTCATAACTTCAAGCCCACATTACCCGCGAAGCAGTGGTCAAGCCGAAAAGGCTGTATACATTTGCAAAAGAATTCTAAAAAAACCAGGAAAACAAAATTAGTTAATAATTGAATTTAAAACGAAAAAAATGAAGTGTTTTAGTAAAGCTGGGAACAGAGGCTATTCACTACACCCGGCATAAAGAGCTCTCGAAAAGCTTGTTCTATTCCTGGAGTTGTGTAATTGGAAAGGAGTCTTGTGAGTTCCTACATGGACGTATTGAAAGCAAATGCCCCAGTCGGCAAGATCACAATTGAGGAAAGTGTCAAATAATAGTTGGATGTTTGGAAAGATCGGTCATTTCCCCCACAATGTGGTACGGTATTTCTTCATTGTGTTGTATTTTACAATAAAGAGGAATAATTTCCGGTGTGCAACTGAAAATAATCCGAATTTCGTGGGCATGGTTTCATTCTGCGTTTTGTAATTTATAATAACCAGATGGATAGGTACGTTTCAGACTCAAATGATAGTTGTTGTGTGCATCTCACAATTGTAGAAGTATACACTTATACTTTATCAAAAGAAAGATTTAGATTTTGTAAGCTTACTTTGACCATGGTGTTATGTTATATTATATTTTTTCGAGAAAGTATTCGCTAGCTGGCGCCACCGGAAATTTGAGAAACTCTAGTTTTGTTTTGACAGCTACTGAACACATTACACTAGAAGTTATAATTTTAAAACTTACATTGCCACTCATAGTCGGATCCTTAATAATTACATTACCTCTCGAAGTTCCCATACCAATAGGTAGCTGTGTAAAAGCTAGCTTCTTCTGTCTAAATGTCTCTTGAAATAGTTTAGATTTTGGTGTAAAGTTTCACTAATAATTGTATCTCAAAGACCCCAAGAAAAGACATTGGCATTATTCCCGTTTCGCCTCAGCGTTTGAGTTCTAATAAATGATTATGTTTTAATTGAAGGCAATTAGGGAATAAAGTAATGAACTACAACAAAAGATGCTTAACATGGGAAAAGGGTAGAATTGAAGATTTTCGTCGCCTCGCCCCTGTACAATAGATGAGTGTGATACAATATATCGTCCCAATAGGGAACATTTCAAAATTATACCTGCAACAATGTTTCATGACACGTTATACCCACAGACAATGAAGTAAAACATGAATCCCAAATCAAGGTAATCAAATTAATAATGAGTACAATCTAAAAAAGACAATTTGAGGATTATACAAGCTAATCCGCACTATTGTTATAAGTGTTATTGATATTTAGTTCTTGATTTATCTTATTTCTGATTCAGTAAACGCTGGTCCTAGAATGTAATTGTACCTATGGCATTGAAGAGTAATCGTTTCTTGTAATTGTAATTTTATAATTTCAATATTATAATGTTTCTATGTTTAATGATTTGGTGAATGGGATGTACTGTCATGATATAAAGGACTGATTAGAAACGGCTGGTGGTTACCAGGCAGTGGTTTGTTTAGTATTTGGTCATGAAGAAAAACATTACAAAATTCTATAATTATTTCTCAATAAAGTAGTCTTTCATAAATTGTACAAAACCGCTGCAAGAGCAATTGACACCACAAAAAAACCTTAGTACAATTTTCTTCCGTATACAATCTTGATCTTGCTCCTTACGATTTTTTTTTATTTGAACCACTAAACGGATTTTGAACCGAAAAAGATTTTACTCAAACAAAGACAATATCGAAACTCGAATGAATACGCATGCAACACAACGACTTCTTCCCAGCAAGGTATTATTAGCAGGCTTCTATATCGCTAGCGCAAGTGCATGGCTCAACAGAGGGTCTGCATCGAAAAGTAATATAGTTATATACCAAAACGCGTCAACATGTATCATTGCTATGTAAATCAAAACGATAACAAACCAATTAAGGGTTAATTAACATACTAAATGGATGTGTGACCAGCCTGTGATAATAGAATAATACTAGATAATTTCTTTAAGCAACTATTTCACAAATGTTACAGTTTCAGTGCAGATATTTACGGAAAAAATATCTATCAACATTTAGCCGAAACACAGTTGTGCTAAATAATAATTATCTAATATTTCGTCATTTTTAAATAATAAAGATACAATAATATGTCAGCTAGTAACAATTTTATAGATGTTAAAGTGGAAAATCAGTTGACAGAAGAAATAGAAATACAGGGACGTGTAAGACAGGGGTGTATACTGTCGCCGTTGTTGTTCAATCTATACTCTGATTCAATATTCCAAGCAGTGTTGGACGATGAAAGAGCAGGAGATATAGTAAATGGAAAGATAATTAACACCATAAGGTACGCAGACGACACGGTGATAAATGATAATGGCGGATAATGTAGAAGATTTGCGAAGAATCGCAGAACGAGTTAAAACTGCCAGTCAACAGCTCGGACTCAAGATGAATTTTTTTAACAACTTTATTAGCAATCAGAATATTTACCACATTTCTATAAGTTAATTTTATGTTCTTAATTACGGACATGAGAAAAAGATACGCACTGGTCTCATCCATAATTTAATCTGTTAAGTCTACCGGCTACTTTCTTTTTAATCTTCAAATTTCAGGTTCTTCCGTTAAGGGGTTGACTGTTGCATTCGGATGTCTTTCCTGGGTATCATGATGATTTACTGCTTCTTCTTTAATTACTTCTGTCACATACGGAATATTGAAGTCGTTAAGTTTGACATGAACCCTGGGGCGTTGGATACCAATGTAATTGTTTTGGATTGGAACCGTTGGATTATGTTAATAGTCGATTTGCTGGCGCATTCCCACTATTCGCAGCTGCAGGACCAGATGTAACGGATTACACGCTTATACACTAATAATTGGTTTTCTAATGTAAAAATCGATTTGTTTCTAAGGAACCAGTATATGCTTTTGAGCTGTAAATCCGTTTCTTTACGTTTTTTGTTGCCATGCATCTTCCACGTTAAACGCCTATCTAGGTGTAAGTCCAGATATCTCACTTCATTTGCCTGTGGTGTGTCTATGTTGTTGAGGGTGACTGAAGGACATGAATGCTTTATCGTGAATTTTGATTGATTTAGCCTCATTACTTTCTATTCTCCACTTTATCAACCATGTTTCCAACAGATGTAGGTGTTCTTGGAGTACCATTGATGCTGTTACCGGACTTTCACTACACGAAAGGACTGCTGTATCAATAGCGAACGTTCCTAAGTCGGTTGTTTCTACGGTTGGCAGGTCGTAAGTGTATAGTAAATACATTAGAGATTCAAGAACACTTCCTTGAGAGACCCCTGCCTGTCTTTCTCTCAGTTGGGAGGTTTCGTCACCAAATTTAGCCTGAAAGAACCGATCAGCTAGGTAAGAGCGCAGTAGTAAGTAGTATTGGTTTGTTAGCAGTTCGTTTATTTTGTAGAGCAGACCCCCGTGCCATACCTTATCAAATGCGTTACACACATCTAGGAACACTACACTACAGTAGATTTTTGCTTCGAGTGCTTATTTTATTATATTTGTCAGACGATGACATTACTGGACCGCTGAGTGTTTGGTTCGGAAATCAAATTAATGATTTGGTAACCATTAACCTTGAGGTGAATTCTCGTTTATACGTTTTAATATTAGTTTTATTATCGGCCGGAAGTTGATGGGACGACAGGATTTGATCAGGTTACAAGGTAAGCCAGGTTTAAGTATTAGTATTATTTGGGCTACGTTAAGCGATAATGGCCAGTGTGTGACGCGTAGTACTCCGTTAAAAAGGCATTGCAGTTATTAAATTCCTTTCTCAGGTAAGTGCTTTTAAGACAGTTCCTGTTATAAGATGCAGCCCTGGTGATTTTTATCATTTAATAGTTTTATTTGAGTTTTAATTTCATGGATGGTAAAGTTCTTTATTTGGGGGTGATAGCTGTAATCGAGTTTCAAGGTAGTGTTTGATTTCTTGGTTAGGGTCGCTAGAGTTTGCTTCGAAAACTTTTTGCAGATTGCTCAGATCTTGTCCGTATTCCGGTTTCATCGCTTAGAGGTGCTATGTGTGCTCTAGGTCGTTTGATTCCTGTAGTTGCTTTCCGTACTGAATTATCTTTAAATATATGATCATATCAAAATCACAGATTCACAGTAATCTATATACACATAATATACCAATTGAGAAAACAACGAAGTACAAGTACCTAGGCACTTAGATTACAAACACCAACGACCAAACAATAGGAATTAGAAGCAGAATAGAAATGGCTAGAAATACATTCCTTAAAATGAGAAGTTTCTTTTGTGATCGAGACCTAAAGTTAAAACTACAAACGAGAATGCTGAGATGCTACATACATTCCACCTTAGTATACGGATTAGAGGCTAGACGCTAAAACAACAGGACGTTAGAAAGCTCCAAGCTTTCGAAATGTGGACATATGAACGTATTCTAAAGATACCATGGACGGATAGAGTAACGAACGTACAAGAATTAAATCGAATGAATAAAAACATGGAAGTGATTCAAACCATTAAAAGAAGAAAATTTGAATATTTGGGGCATGTAATGCGTGGAGAAAGATCTGGGCTACTACAACTTATCATAGAAGGAAAGATACGTGGTAAGAGGAATATCGGAAAACACAGAACATTGTGGTTGCGCAATCTGAGAGAATGGCACAGGTGCACCTCTACTGTACTACTCAGACCTGCAGTATCCAAAATAAAAATCATCAGGCTAATTGCTAAATCGCTGATAGGAGAAGTAACCCAAAGAAGAAGCGGTATGGAAATTAGTACTGAGTTTCCCTCAGTTAAAGAGAATTAAAAATTGCGAAATCATCACCAGTAATCCGCTTCTAATATCCATTACTGGATAAAGACAGCCCCTAGGAGCTTCCTTGCAGTCTGGGCTCTCTGTATCCATTTCCCTGCTGTGACGGAATGCCCTACTCTGAAATGGTGTACTTCGCTCTACGATAGCGTTTGTTATCTGATGTAGTTTGTAACAGCATGTGTCGAAATTTTATTTTTATTACGGATAATAAGAAGAAGGTGGTTTTCCTTTAATTAAATAGAACAATACACTCCGTAAAAGTAAGGCGTTGTTTTCAGTATCTCAGTGGCTACATATACACCGTATAATTATTTGGTTTAGTGAGTAAGCCGGCACGAACCACCTACTTTAAAAACAGACTATAAACTCCACAACTTCCTGCTTGATAATTTATGAAGATTTTTGAATTGTATTTTTGAAACATGCCAAGCAGCCAAATCTATAATTAGCAAATTCATGCTAATTTAGAAGTACATTGTCATCAGATCAGATGTATTTAAACGGTTCAGTAGTGGCAAGAAATGCCTAAGTATCTCAGTGTGGTAAACTATAATTTAATATATCCAACAGAAGTGGATAAGCAACCACAGATTTGGTTAAAATAAAGCAATTAGTGAGCTAATTAAAGTCACCTTGTATACCTACGTAGTTATTTTCATATCGGTGACGTTACTGCAGTTAGGACAATGAAATTCAATGAAAGTAATAGAGAAGAAAGGTAAACCTCTTAAATTACTGGAATGTATTCATACATGCGACTATGCGATAATGCTTTTGAAAATCGTGTGATTTTTCAATTGGTGTCGCAGTAAGTCGTAACATTCACCGTCGAATTCTTTGAACTGACGAAGCTTACTTTAAAAGTAGTGGTGAAATGAATATCCACAACGCGCACAATTAGAGTCAAGAAAATCCACAGTGATTGGAGGAAGTGGATAGCCAATACAAGTGTAACCTCAACGTTCGGTGAACTCTCCTTAGAGATTGCATAATTGGACCTTACTTTTTGAATGAAATAATGTACGCTTAATTTCGTGAAATAATCTTGGTGAGCTATTAGAAGATATTCCACTGGCAAGGAGAGTCTCCATGTGACTGCAACAGAACGGGAAGGGAAGGTTCTGTGGCATGGCCCTAACATTCCCTCGATTAACGCCGTTAGACTTTTTCTTGTGAGGACGGTTCAAAGATCTCGTCTACCAACAACGATATGATAGAAGAGTTTTAGATGCTTGTCATTTTCTCTCCCCCGAAGAAGTCCTCCGAACAACCGAATGCGCTGAAAAGGAGCACGGAACTGTTTAAATGAGGAAGCTCATTGCGAACTACGAAAACATAAAAAAGTAGATTACTCTTAAATGCAGGCTCTCGCGGCTATTGTACAATAAACTAATGTTTTCTGGGTGTTGCCGTGGTCGATCAATTTCGCTTGACGTTTTCGCTGCTCATACTGTCAGTTTCTTCAGAAGTTATTCTAAAAACTGGTGCTGTCTTATGCTTCTCGTTATATACCTGGGTACCGTAACGCTTGGTTGCTGTTGCCGAACCGCGACGTTCGCTCGGTCGAGTGAATCCGTGACGTGTGGTTGGTTTCGTTGGTGTGTTATGCCCCGTTGCGAGTCCTGTGCATTAGGGGTGCCAGGACGTTTGCTATGGATGGCTTTTCTTTAATGAAGGTTTAGTTTCCATGTGCTGCTTAAGCGGTAGCCATCTTCTTTATTGAAGTTATTGTCGTTTTTCATTATTTCGAGAGATTCTCTAATTACTCTGGGAAAGTAATTTTATGTTCGCGAGAGTATCTTCACTTCTTCAAAATTAATTTGTATTCGCCGTCTTGATGCAAATGTTCGGCAATTGCTGATCTCTATGTTTCTGAGCCTGGCGCCTTTCTGCTGCTCTTTTATTCTGCATTGGATGCTTCGTCCTGTTTGCCCGATGTATGCTTTCCCACATGAACATACCAGTTGGCACACTCCTCTTGTTGACAGTTTGGGCAGACGGTCATTGTTTGGAGGTAATACTTGTTGGATCTTCCTTACTGTGTTGTACCTCACACCGATGTTTTCCTTTCCTAACGTTTTCTTTAATCTGTCGGTTAACCCTGCGATAAAAGGCAAACGGGCATATGTAACAATTTGTTGTTGTTCCTTTTCCTCTTTGAGTTCGTGTGGTAACCATTTCGTATTTCCTTTCTAGTGTAACCATTTTTCATTCGAGCTGGCTCGACATGCTTCCGTTCTTCTGGTTTACTTATTTCGTCACGGAGCTTGTTTGCTCTGTGTATCAAGGTTTTGATTAAGGATAGCTTCTGTTGAGGATGATGGTGTCACTTAGCGTGGAGTTAACGGTCTGTGTGTGTTTTCTTACGGTATACTGCATGGGCTAGCCTGTTGTTATCCCCACGTTTTACTAGGACATCCAAGAAGGGTAGTTTTCCGTTTTCCTCGGTCTCCATGATGAACTTAATTCTTTCATGTTGATTGTAAATCTGTTTATCCATGTGTCCATACGACGAAGGTATCGTCGACGTATCTAAACCAGCATTTTGGTTTTTTGGCGCTAGAGTGGATGGCTTCTTCTTCGAATGTTTCTATGAATATATTGGCGATGGCTGGGGACAGAGGAGATCCCAGTTTAAGTAGATTACTGTGTAATTCTACTTTTTTTTTAACGTAGACTTTAACTCTACCATAGAGTGGTGTTTCCTCGGCTGGTTAATAAATAGTTGAAGGGATAATTTGGCTACTATAATAAAAAAAAATTTAAATTAGATAATGAACTTGTCTGATGCGTGGAAATACATACAAACAAGTGCTGCATGTGACTCATTCAGATTAGGCTTCTCTTAGGGAGGAGATTAAAGTACCAAAAGAGTTACGACAGAGGGAAGAGATATGGCATTACCTCATAGATATGTAATTGTGTTTATAAGTGTTACAACTGGGCGGTTTTCTTTGCCCACCTTCGTTTCTGCTTAATTGCATTATTTAACCAGGAACGAACAACAAGGTTTTAAAAAATTTTAAAGGTAAGCAGTTCTTATATTAGATTGCTAATAGTTTAATTAAATTATATTGATTGAGCGTTGAACAGTTCTTTGATTTTAATCAGATTTAAAACCAGTTGGTACCAAGACAATAAACTTAACCAATTTATTCTATTTAAGAAGCAGTTATTTTTCTTTACTTATTAAAGTTTTGTAATGACTTTATCTACAACATTATTTTTATCTAAGACAACATAATGCTTCCAGACTTTTATTTTTGCTAAACCGTGTCCACATTATACTACGTTGGAATGTATTAATATTGGAGACTACGTAGAATTTACTTCTTCACAGTTCTGAACTTTTAAGGTAATTATGAATGAACTACTTGGAAGGGTTTTCATCTGAAATTACAAAAAGATATTGGAATTACCGCTAAAAACATAAAAAGAAGGCGACACATAACTTGATTGGCAAACGAACGAATAGCGTGCAAAAGTCGAATTAGTATTATAATTGAAAATATCGATGTTTTAACAAATCATCTTCGTACGTTCGAGTATCAAGCTAATCTACTGCAACTTAGGGGACAGAACAAATACGAATGTAAAAATAGCTTGGTAAACATTTTGACAGTAGTTAAAAATTTCCATATGAAGAGTCGCACGCAATTTCCTTAACTCCCGCGTCTGTCACAGGCTAGTTTCTTGAAGCCATGTTTAGAAAATCACTAAATTGCTGCACTGTCACTAATGTATATCTATTGAATGTCGGCGTAAAATGACGTCATTAAAAAATAGTGAAATTCTAAGGCAGCCAGCCAATAAACCATTATGTATCATCTCATGTCAGGATACTTGACGTCATAGTTTCTATTTTTACCTTTTCCACTTTCTAGGTATTTTTGTAACCTAAATATAAATGATAATTTACTTTCCTCGCAGTATTGATTTGCCTTTTACAATAAAGTTTACACTCTGAGAAAGCTGAATTATACGAAACAGAAGATTGGATAGTAAATCATGTCAAAGTAAATTAGAAGATACAATCACGAAACTATTACGAAATCTGATAATATTTAAACAATGTTTAATTTATCGCAATAACTTGAATATGAAGAAAAATTACTGCAGACAATATGCAGTCACGGTTTTGCCTGACAGTTAATTTACAAACAAGTTTTCACTGCAATATTATCTGTTTATAATCAGCTCAAAATCAGTAGCATAAAACTTTAATACTTCATACATTCTCTGTTCCGGAAAATACCGTAATAGCATGTAATGTCAAGAATAATACAAGTTCATATTATGATAATAACTATTTCCTTATTCAATAGCTACAGTTATAAGAAAGACTGATTGCAGGAAACATATGAAAGCCACCACATCGATAACGTTTTAATTGAATTTGAGGTTTTAATCCAGCGTAAAAGGCCAAGTCCCATAAACTTGCAGACATGAAGGTGAATTGAAGACCTTGACAGTCTGAACGCGATTTTATGACGAAGTATTTCAGAAATATTTTAATTTACAGTATTGATCGCAAAATTGCATATCTACTGTACGGGAGTCACATTTTTACGTTCTTATGTAGGTAATTTAAGGTTTACAGCGGCGGTCTTTATAACAACACAAGTATACATATGTATATCACTTTCATTCATTCTCCAAAATAATGCGTTCTTGCTGATATTCAGCTACAAAACAACTTTGCAAGGTTTTTAAATTTAATTAACAATGAAATATCTATTTCTGTGCTTTGGATAAAGATATGAGTAAAGGTCGGCTGATACACTTAGGCTATAGATTAAAGGCGTTAAATGCTTTTAAAAAATATAAAAATATGTACACGGCAACAGTAACTGTAATATACCTACAAGAAACCTTGACTAACAACAACAACCAATTAAAATACAATAAAATACAACTCCACTTATCTTTAAACTTGAAATCTATTCTTAAGCTATTATTATTCAAGTCAAACTCTGAAATAAATTATTAAACAAAGATTGGGACCGGTAGTCTGGTAATTTCGGATGGGTATTTTTTCTTATTCTGGTGGTTGATGTTTTTTCTTCAAGATCGCCGGCTTTTGTTGAGTTGTATTCGTCAATGTAGTAGCTTTTGAAGAATTTTCCATGCCTATTTGTGGTTTTTATTTGCAAGCAGTCTTGTTTTAAAATTTATGTCATACGTAATCTACACAATGTAAACGAATATTTGTGTTAAGGAAATTTGGGCTTGTAATGTTTAACTGACATAGAGTGTTTTAAGAACACATTTAAATATTTTTTAATAATAGAATTTTATATAAATTAATAAAAATATGTATGTGTATAAACGTAATTATCGTGTAGTATATCAAAATCTGTGTATTTTCAAGTAGACAGATTTGTGATAATTTTAGATTTAAAAAAGTTGTTAAAACTTAAAATTAGCAAAGTTTCTGCAATTGTGATCTGTTTTCTGATTGGTTGCTGAAATTGGGAAATGCGTCACATCTTTAAGCTGAAAATTTTTCTCTTTCCATTTTTTTACTAAATATTGTTAATTTTCGCAACAATTACCTAATTATGATTGGATTGTTTTGTAATTAGAAGCCTGTTGACTTTCAAAGCAAAATTACCATCAGGTGCTTGTAAAAAATTTGTAATTCTGCGTTTATTATTTTTATTTGTGCAAATAAAACCTGTTAGAAGAGTTATTAGTAATTCATGTTGTTTTTAAACGATTCATGTGTCCAAAATAGTGAACATTTCTATAAAAAGCTCTTTCTAAAATTTGAATTGCAGTTTTGCGTGCTTAGCGTCAGTTGACCGTCATTTGTTTTCGAAGGTGTATTTTCGTTGTGGCTACGAATGACAATAAAGTATGAATCGTCAAAATTCCATTGTTGCAAGAAAAGCTTACTTCGTTTAAATTATTTATCCTCAATGAACCTAACTATAAGTGAATTTATAAAAGAATAATTTAGAGAGAGTAAACATACACTTGATTAATGACGAATTTAGAAGATTAATAGTGTGGAATTTTCGATGGGAGGTTATGTTAAAGAATTTCAACGATGTTTCGACAATAGTATAATACTTACAACAATTTTATAACAAACAACGTGTGTATAAGTTTTTCAATGTTTTTACTTAGCTGTTAGTGAGAATGTAATGACGAATTTCGGGGTTCAAAAGAATTCTGCGGAGATCAAGATTCCACAACGGACCACTGCGAAAATATGCAGCAAAGACACAAACCGATTTAAAAAATGTAATACGTTCTGAAAGAGAACACAAGTGCATCCGAGAGAGGAGAGTCAATTCCAAGTGTTGTGAGTATTGCATTTCTATTAAACTGTATCGGTTGGTCGTAATAATTTGTTTATTTGTACAATTGCAAAAGGAAGCACAGACGGGATGGCAAAGATGATTGATTTCTTATGTGTCATTGTTTCATTTTAATATCATCCTATAACCGTTTGTAATCCTTCACTGTGGGGTTCAAATTAAAGATTAAACGGCCCAAAATTTTACTTTTCTGCGTATAAGAACACTGAGATTAAAAGTAAAGTTATTTGTTTGTGGAAATCGCCCAGAAATGTATTAAGTGAAGGATAATTAAAGTATTAATTAATTTTAGACGCAACAACATGGACTATAACAATAAATTATAATATTATTTATTTATGTTACGGGGCATACCACAAGAAGTATTTTTGGCGCCCAACGCGGGGCCAATTATAAATGTATGTTCTATTTAATTAAGCAAAATAATTGTGAGGTTTATATAGAAATACACTAGAATTTATAATGCATACATTTCTAATAATAATCTGAAATGTTATATAACACCAAAAGTAGTTATAAATTAATAAATAATAGTAACGTATCTAGTCTTGAAAACAAAGATATAATCCTGTGATACTAATAATCATTTCTTTAAATTTGTGTCGATGCTGTTAACGTTTTTGTGATTTCATAGGTAGGTGCTTGGAATGTGACGTCATCGAAGGTTTTCAGAACAGTAAATCTATAGATTTTTGGTGGTAGTTAACACAAAGTTTCTCTTTATTTGCAATTATATAAATTATTTTTATGGCTATATAGAACATACGTATATTAGTGATTATTTCATTAAAAGGAAAATAAACGTTTCTGATTGGCATAAATGAATCATCAGAAACCCCGTACAGTATAAAGTCACTGCGATTTTCTGTTGCTAATATACTCCAAAAGCGAGGATTATCGATTGGGTGTTTCGCTTTTCTATTGGACAATTCCTAGTTAACTATATGAGCTGTCAAATATAGTACTACTTACGCAATAAACAAATTGTGCATGCCTAGTTATTAAATAAACAAGATACATTTGTGCACGGCGCCATTTTTGTAATGAAAGTTTTAATAATACTAAATAGTGTTTAATTATAAATTTCTTTTACATGAATAAATCTAAACTAATTCCAATTAATTAAAAATTATAGAAAATTCACTCTCTTTTGGCAACTCTGTTGTTTTGGTTTAGATAACCACACTCCCGCTACGCGGTCGTGGGGTTTACAAGCAATACAATTGTGTTTCTAAAAATCGAGTAAATTTTATCCGATAATGTTAATACTTAATACATAATACATTCGTGAGATTACTACTGAGAATAAATCCATACCGCAGCAAAAGCAAGTAGTTTCGGCGAATTTCGCTTTAGCAAGCATCATGGGACTAGAGAGCAGGTATATAGAGTTGTAGATGTTAACTCGGACCTAGAAGAGAAAAAGTGCGGCACCCAGGTTCGCCGTATAAAATCAAACGACACTTTTAACCTACGTGATACAGAGTTCTATATAAATCACCATGAAGTATCAATGTAGCAACTTGTAGCATCTATACAATGTGCAGTGCCACAGGAATGTGTCCTGGGACCAGTCCTCTATACAGGGTGTATCCGAAATAGCCAGTAATAGATTGGCTCAAGTAGAATTCAATGGTACTATTCATTTTTGAAAATCATTAAGTTTACTTTTTTGGATTAAAAAATAAAATCAAATTTTATCAATATTTCAATTTACTTTCGGTTTAGACCGCGTCGTCATTTGGGAACTACACCCAGTATATTCACTCTGAAGATGCAAACTGCAATGTCTTGCGAAACGTTAGTTTGTAGTTTGTAAACAGCTAACAGGCATAAGCTGATTAAGTATTATTGTCCTGGCAAACAAAATACATCAAGATCAAATCCTTGTCCGCCCCATGGATTGATTAATATAAGCACACGGTCCTGTTTAGGCAGGCAGGGCCTACGAACAAATATGTCTCAAACTTCTAGAGCAAATGCTTGTAAAGGCAGACAAGCTACAGGTCGGTTCTTACCTGATAATGCTGGTTGTAGTTCGCAAATGACGACGCGGTCTAAGCCGAAAGTAAATTGTAATATTGACAGTTCGAGAAACCGCGAAAGCTTCAAA